>JAXCMG010000034.1:3967028-3996779 GCA_034642415.1 Podarcis siculus
CCTTCCTTCCTTCCTTCCTTCCTTCCTTCCTTCCTTCCTTCCTTCCTTCCTTCCTTCCATTTTATATGTGCATTATGTTTGTACTGGGCCTTTTCTCCAAAGAGCTTCAAGGCAACATGCACAATTCTTCCTCTCACCCCTCCATTTTGTCCCCTCAACAACCCTGTGAGGTAGTTTAGGCTGAGAGACGGCGACTGGCCCACAGAGTCGTCCAGTGTGCTTCCTGGCTGAGAGGGGATTTGAACCCAACTCCCTTTTCAGGTACCGTTCCCTTCCTGCGGTTTCCATCCATTTCCCTTTTTCTCGCCGTGTTTCTATTCCGCCTTTCTCCTAAGGAGATCAAGGTGGTGTTCTGTGCTGAAGTGATGGAAGCAATATGCCAGCTGGCTGCTGTGATCCGTGCACCTTAGTGACAGGAGCGCAGAAATTCCCCCTGAGGTGGAAGTGGAGAGCTTTAGCTCTCAGGACAGGAAGAGGCTGTACTTGGAGCAGAAACCTCATGACTGCAGCAAGGAAGTAGGAAGCAGACTGGGGCCCCAAAGGCATTTTTAGTAGTCCTCTCCCCATCTCTTTTGCAGCCTTTGTCAAAAAACTGGACCCAGCCTACCAAGTTGATAAAGGGCACAAGATCAAGATGTATGTGGAGCTGAGCGATCCAGACCTTGTTATCAAATGGATGAAGAACGGCCAAGTGATCAAGCCCAGTGGAAAGTGAGTCTGAATGTGGATGGATAGCCAAGGGTGCCTCTTGGCATCCTCTAAAAGCAGAGTTGGGTTCTGTTGGGTGGGGAAAATGGGAAAACAGCTGCTGAGACGGACGGACGGATGGACAGACGGACTCTGGATTAGTCTTTCTCACTTGTGATGTGGCGTCTCTTCTTCGTGGGCAGATACATATTTGAGAACGTGGGCAAGAAACGCATCCTGACCATCACTAAGACCACGTTGGCTGACGACGCAGCCTATGAATGCGTTTGCGGAGAAGAGAGGTGCTTCACGGAGGTCTTTGTTAAAGGTGAGGATGATGGAAGAAGAGAGAGTGAGTGTGTGTGTTTGTAAAGGGAGGGACAGTATCTCGGTTGGGGGACCTGTTGCGCTCCTTCTGGGTAGTTTGTCGACCGATGGTCCCCTCTCTGCCCCTGTGCTCGGCTTTCATCTGTGGCTCTGAGAAGCTGCCAGCGACAGCAGCCACATCTCGGGAATGGCTTCGACTGCCCGGCTAAACCAGGTGAGGGTGAGCGGATGGATTATTCCAAACCCTCCATGAGTTAGGGAGTCCCTCTGCATGCAAAGTCAGACTCCTACGGATTGAGCAGGTGAGACCGGGTTCAACAGTCAAGAAGGTGGTTTCTGCAGGAGCTTTGGAGGCGAATGACGGGCAGATTGGGGTTGTCCAACTGGGAAGGTAGTGCATCTAGGAGAAGGAAAACACTGATCCTGAACCTCCGTTCATGAGGAAGGCTTTGGGAATAAACTCTGAGGAACAATCCACACCCACTGCCTTATGGGACATCTTTAGGAGAAGAGAAGTCTAAGAAGTAAACGCTACACTAGTCCCTAAGACGGTGCCTTGTATGCCTCCTTCCTGCAATTCCTGCAGCCAAGCTGGTGCCAAGTGTATTGCTCTGCTTTCCTTTGGACCACATCAGCAAGGCCGAGAGAGGGGGTGTTGTCTTCTGGGCAGCCCAGGACCTCCATACACCCTGCCCAGGCTTGCGCCCCTTGGGTGTTGCTAGCTCAGCAGTTTGACTTTGCTCCCAGAGGCACATTCTATTTTCTCTTGATCCAGACAGATACCGACAACCCCTGCACAACTTGTGCTGAGAGATGGACAGAGAACATGTAAACATGTGGGTTCCTGTACACTTCTCAGCAGCTTTTGATACCATCAACCATACTGGTGTCTGCAGCCACAGCTGGTGCTGTGATTCTCCAGGTGCATTCCACTGTCTCTCGAGATGGATGGATGCCAGCAAAAATAATACCAACCACACACACACACACACAACTTAGAGGGTTTTTTTTACAATGAAAGTGATATACAAATTCCCCCAGAGAGGTCACTTTGTGCTGCAAATGCAGCAAACGACAAACTTAGCAGAGTTAGTAAGATGCCAAGGTGGCTGGGTGTAGGCAGAGGAGATGGACTGGAGAGGTTTGTTTGGGACCACCTGATGCTGGCCCTGGAGCTGTGCCCTTGACATTCTGTCTGTCTGTCCCTAGAACCACCTGTCCTGATTGTGGGTGCCTTGGATGACCAGCAAGTGTTCGTTGGGGACAAGGTGGAGATGGAAGTGGAAGTGTCTGAGGAAGGAGCCCAGGTGATATGGTAAGTTCCCTGCCCATACTTCCCCTGCCCAGACTGTTGTCATCCGAACAACCCCCTCCCGCTCCAGCCCTGGCTTCCATAGAGCTGCCTCTTGAACCTTCTCACACGTGCGATGCTTGCAGAGGGTCCTGAGTTCAATCCCTGAGATCTCCTGTTAAAATTATCAGGCAAGGTGAAATGCCCTGGCAAGTTGCTGTCTGTCACAATAGATGACTAGATTGTGGTGGTCCTTTGTTTTTTGCAGCCCTGGGCAACATTTGAAACCTTCGCACTGCCTTCCCAAAGCCAGGAAAGCAACGTGTTGGGCTTCAGGAAGGAGGTGTGAGGGCTCTGACAGGGTTTTAGAGTCCTCCTGCCTTCTTCCCAAAGCCTGGTTAGTGTTTTCCCTGATTTGAGAAGGAGGTGGGAGGGCTCTAGGACCCTGCCAGAGCCTCACACCTCCTTCCCAAAGCCCACTTATCCAGCTTTGAGAAGGCAGCAGGAGGGCTGGGGGGAGGTGTCAAATTTTGGCCTCACTCCCCACTCCCTGTGTGATAAGTTAGTGTGCGGACTGGACCTTGGGTTCTATGTTGAAGTACTCCTATGGCCCACTTAGTGTGAAAAGTTGGACCGCCCTGGACTAGATGCTTGCACCAATATCAGGTAGCATCATATGTTAGCCCCAAAATGGAAAATGAGTGAAGCAAATAAGAATGGCAACTTAAGTTGACAGAATATGCGCAGCTTGCAGACTTAACATATAGAATAAGAGAACCAGAACATACTTTTAAAGAAGATTGGAAAATGTTTTTTTATTTTATTATTATTAGAAAACGTTTATTAGCTAAAATTGTATCTCAGTTTAAGAACGGTTTCAGGTTAAGAACGGACCTCCGGAACAAATTAAGTTCATAACCAGAGGTACCACCGTATATGGGAAATAACAGTGTACAGCTGTAAACGCCAGCAGCATGAAGATAAATTCAACAGTGTAAATAAGTTTTGATGGATGCAATAATAATGGAATACTGAATGGTATAGTTTCTGTAAAATATGCAGGGGTTTATGATATGTAAAATGAACCATGGAAAGAGAAGAAGGGAAGTCACTGATATCTTAAGGATATAAAAAATGAGTACTTTAAATTGTGAAGCCGAAAATTTAATAAAAATTATATACAAAAAAAAAAAAGGAAGCATCATATGCTTCGATGGATTTATCATTTGCACACAAAATATATTGAAGGTGCCTCTCTGCAAGAGGCAGTGCCTTTGGAGGAGTTTTTCTGTTGCAGGACAAACTTCCTCCTTTCTAAGGCTTTTCTACACACACACAAGCATGACACTGAATTTGGTGCAGATTTTTGCCCCATGTTTAAGGCAGACTTATTCCCCCCACCCTTTTCCTTCCCTTCCCATTTAGCGTGTCTAGATATTATTAGGGACAAAGGAGCAATTCAGTTCGGTTCACATTTTAATGTGAGGCCTGCCTCGGTTCCTGTAACAATATGTGAATCAAAAGCAGCCTATCCTTCGAAATTCACCCTTCTCTGACTTTTTGTGGTGCAGTTTTCCAACAAGAAAAGAGAACGTATATGTTAGGGCAGGGGTCAGCAAACTTTTTCAGCAGGGGGCCAGTCTACTGTCCCTCAAACCTTTTGGGGGGCCGGACTATATTTTGGAAAAATAATGATGAACAAATTCCTATGCCCCACAAATAACCCAGAGATGCATTTAAATAAAAGCACACATTCTACTTACGTAAAAACACCAGGCAGGCCCCACAAATAACTCAGAGATGCATTTTAAATAAAAGCACACATTCTACTCATGTAAAAACACGCTGATTCCTGGACCGTCCGTGGGCCGGATTGAGAAGGCGATTGGGCCGCATCCGGCCCCCGGGCCTTAGTTTGCCTACCCATGTGTTAGGGGAAAGGCACATATCAATGATAATGACATTAAACATATATATGGAGTAAGGCACACTAAAATGCTGGTGGTTTTTCTTTAAAAAATAAATAAATTGCAAACTGATGGTGAACTGTGGTGAACTGAACTTATGATGGCTGGAATAATGAGAAACGGAAAGAAACCAAACCTGACAGAATCCCATTTCAAACAAACAAACAAACAAACAAACAAACAAACAAACAAACAACTAGCTGTCTTCCCAGCTTTGCCCCCTCTCCATCTTAGTCTCCTTTCCTTTCTTTCTGCCTCCAGGTCGAAGGATGGTGTAGAGCTGACCCGTGAAGAGACGTTCAAGTACCGCTTCAAGAAGGATGGCAAAAAGCACATTCTCATCATCAACGAAGCCACCAAGGAGGATGCTGGGCGCTACATGATCATGACCAACGGCGGCCAGTCAGAGGCAGACCTTATAGTTGAAGGTTTGTGAGGACCGGTTGGACCAGCGGGTGGATGGCCTCCGAAAGAGATTTGGATGGCTTCCCTCCCCACACACAAGTGGGATGCTGTGGGATCAGTCCCCTTCATCTCTCTCTCTTTTGCCACCCAGACAAACAGCTGGAGGTTCTTCAGGGCATTGCTGACCTTACCGTCAAAGCCGCGGAGCAGGCCGTCTTCAAGTGTGAAGTGTCAGATGAGAAGGTTACCGGCAAATGGTACAAAAACGGAGTCGAGGTCCGACCCAGCAAACGCATCACCATCTCTCACAAGGGCAGGTGAGCCTAAAGGGAAGCCAGCGTTCTCTGAGGGCCAAGCGTGTTATGTGGGGTAGTTGCAGACTCTGCAGCTCCATTGGCGGCCGCCATTTTGCTTTTGTAAGCAGAGGTGACGCTTCTGTGGTGTTGTGGGTAGAGTATCACATTTGGACTGTAAAATCCAGCTTCGAATCCTGTCACAGTTCTCATGAGAAGGCCTTGCGCCAGCCGTCACTTCTCTGTCTAATGCAATGTTTCCCAAACTCTGGTCTCCCGCTGTTTTTGGACTACAATTCCCACCATCCCTGACCACTGGGTCCTGCTAGCTAGGGATGATGGGAGTTGTAGTCCAAAAACAGCTGGAGGCCCAAGGTTGGGAATCACTGGTCTAATGTATTGCACTGGAATATTATTTATTTCATACAATTTAAAGAAGAGTTAAAATCAACAATGAGCTAAAAAACAGATTAAAGCACGTGTCAATATTCTACATACCCAGGTAGGCTTGTCTAAACAGAAATGTTTTTAGCAGGTGCTGAAAATATTGTTAATGTTCTGATTTCCTGAGAGGAAGGGGAAATAATAATAATAATAATAATAATAATAATAATAATAATAATAATAATAATAATAATAATAACTTTATTGTCAATGTACAATCAGTGTACAATGAAATTAACCGAGCCTCCCTCCCCCCTACAAACACTCAATTAATTAATTAATTAATAATTAATCTGTTCTGGAAGTTCATTCTTAAACCAAAGCCTTCTTAAACCAAGGCGTGCTTTCCCATAGCAGTGGAGGACTCAGTTTATAAATGGAACACACTCAACATGTTCTGCTTCCAAGGCAAAGTTCACAAACCAAAACACCTACTTCCGGGTTTGTAGCATTCTTAATCCAAGTTGTTCATAAACTAAGCTGTTCTTAAACCAAGGTACTACTGTATTCCTTTATCGGCTGCCATAACTGCCATTTATTTTCTGTTGAATTATAACTTACATTGCAATCATTTACTTATTCTCCTTCCCTTTCCTTTTATTCAAATCCTGCTTGCGTTTTCATTCGGCCACAGTTTTTTCTCAAATGGCCCAAAAAAACCCTCCACTCTTCGACAAATTTCTCATCTTTTTGATCTCTTGGTGGTTTTTTGTTGCTGTCCGCTTTGCCATCTCCGCCTAGTCCATTAACTTTAAAATCCATTCTCCTTTCGTCGGGATTTCTTCCTCTTTCCGCTATGAACAGGGCATTTCTCAGTGACTGCGATCGGAAGCCTCTTCCATCCTTCCACCTGCTTTGCCCCTAATCGTGCTCTCACCCCTCAGGTTCCACAAGCTGGTCATCGATGACGTGAGGCCAGAGGACGAGGGAGACTACACCTTCGTCCCTGATGGATATGCTCTTTCTCTGTCTGCCAAGCTCAACTTCCTGGGTCAGTGTATAAAAGGCCTTGAGGTTCTGCCCTGAGGTGAAACACACCAGTTTCCACGCTTGTTGCAGAACCCATGTTTCTTGCTCAAAGACATGCTCAGGGACTTGAGCCCCTATGGATCTTCTCTCGCTGTGAGGAGGCATTTGTCAGGGACTGGGCAGAGGAGAAGGAATGGTGGAGACCGCCTCCCCATCCTGACCCTTCCAGGGAGGAGGAAGAGGAAGACAGTATAGATTTACAACAGGGGTTTGCGGGGGATCGCGGCTCAGAGGCAGATGAGGGGAAAAGCTGGGGAAGTCATGGGAGAGCCGGAACAACACCCGGCTGACATGTTGTCATTAGAAAGCATTCCAGATTCCCCATCTCCCAGAACCAGGCGAGCTTTAAAAGTAGGAGAGCAAAGAGCTCAAAGACAGAGGGCATGTTTCAGCACCCCTAGAAGTGACAAATGAGTAAGTGAGAGAGACGGGGGGGCGGAGATTGACTTGGGACAACGCCATTATCCAAGAGGCTGGGCAGAGGCGGAGCCAGTGTGGTGTAGTGGTTAAGAGCGGTGGACTCGTAATCTGGTGAACCGGGTTCGTGTCTCCGCTCCTCCACATGCAGCTGCTGGGTGACCTTGGGCCAGTCACACTTCTCTGAAGTCTCTCAGCCCCACTCACCTCACAGAGTGTTTGTTGTGGGGGAGGAAGGGAAAGGAGAATGTTAGCTGCTTTGAGTAGTGATAAAGCGGGGTATCAAATCCAAACTCTTCTTCTTCTCCTCTGACACCTGGAGTGGCGGACATGCTATGCACCTGGGGCCATGAGGTGGGGCAAGCATCCCAGGGGGCGAAGCCCCCTTAGGGGGCAGAGCAAGCTGCCCATGGGGGGTGGAGTGAGCTGCCCATGGTGGGCTGCTTCCTGGGCAAAGGGCGAGGGTGCCGTGCTGCTTTGCCAGCAGCCTTCCTCCCTTCCCTCTTACTTTTGACAGCTCGGGGGAGACTTCCCCCTCCCCAGAAAGCAGCCCAGTAGCTGGGGTCAATGGCGCACCACCCGCCTACGACTCCCAAGCCTCCCCTGAGCTGTCGGAACAAAGGGGGGAGGGCCGCCGGGCAAGGCGGCACAGCTCCGCCCCTTCACCCAACGGCTCGGGGTTGGCTTGGGAGCTGCGGGTGGGTGGCGCGCCGAATGTCACCCCCCTCAGTGATGACACCCAGGGCGGATCCCCCACACCGCCCCCCCTTCTTCTGCCCCTGAGGCTGGGTTCTAGAGCCTCTGTAAAGATTGAAATAAAAAAGAGCGGTAATAATCTTTTCCTTGTCTTTCCTGGGAGGTTTCCCAGGAAAGTATAAAGACAAGGAAAAGTTTCTTACCCTCCTTTTTGATTTCAATCTTTACAGACAGGAGCCGCTGACAGCATCCTGACAGAGTTTGTTTGATGTCCCCATTTCTCACAGGGACACTGCTGCTATGGAATCCCACTGCACTTTAATTCTAAAATAATGTGGGAGGGAGGAAACAGGTATTGCAACATCCCACACTTTCCAGAGGTACTCACGGCTGTTTCTCATTTTCCCCATTTGTTCTCTTCCCACTCTAGAAATCAAGATTGAATATGTCCCCAAGCAAGGTGAGTCCTGGATGGGCCCTGCCATCCTTTGAGGGTGGGCGGGTATGGAAGCTGGAGGATTTTTTCAATATCCATTAAGAAAGAGAGAGTAGAGATCAGAACCCCCCCGAACTTGAAGCATGGGAAGTCCCAATAAAATTTATAATTTGGCAGAATATTTGGACTATATGATATGTATTTGTATAATTCGGAATATTTAATGTGATTTGATTGGATTGTTAAAATGGAAAATTTAATAAAAATTACTTTAAAAAAAGAAGAAAGAGAGTGTAGAGATGTGAAAGCCGGGGGGGGGGGCGGGACACAGGAAAAAAATTCAATTATGTTTTCCTGATTTTCCCAATTTTTCAGAAACAAATGAGGGAGGGAATGGGGAAAATCAAAGAAGTAAAACCCATAAAAGGCAACTTCCAATGGTTTGTGGCTTTGTGGGGCAGCAGGCAGTGAATAGCTGTGCTGTGGGGAAAATGTGGGTCTTGATTTAAGGTATTAAATGTGGTGTGGAGAAGAGGTTGTCTCTCATTTCCCCACTCAAGTCGTTTCTGGTTTCTCCAGAGCCCCCCAAGATCCACTTGGATTGTTCCGGAAAGACTAATGAAAACACCCTTGTGGTGGTTGCTGGGAACAAGCTGCGCTTGGATGTGTCCATCACTGGGGAACCAGCACCTGTGGCCACCTGGATGAGGGGTACTGAGGTAGGTATGGTCAGGGCAGGAGGGAGCATGTTGTGAATTCTGTGCTCAGTGCCTCATCTCCAGGGTTGGAGAACCTAAACCGTGTAATAATAATAATAATAATAATTTATTATTTATACCCCATCCATCTGGCTGGGTTTCCCCAGCCACTCTGGGCGTCTCCCAACAGAATATTAAAAACACAATAAAACATCAAACATTAAAAACTTCCCTAAACAGAGCTGCCTTTAGATGTCTTCTAAAAGACAGATAGTTGCTTATTTCCTTGACATCTGGTGGGAGGGCGTTCCACAGGGTGGGCGTCACTACCGAGAAGGCCCCTCTGTCTGCTTGCCTGTAACCTCACTTCTCGCAGGGAGGGAACCGCCAGAAGGCCCTTGGAGCTGGACCTCAGTGTCTGGGCTGAACGATGGAGGTGGAGACACACCTTCAGGTACACAGGACTGAGGCCGTTTAGGGCTTTAAAGGTCAGCACCAACACTTTGAACTGTTCTCGGAAACGTACTGGGAGCTAATGTAGGTCTTTCAGGACAGGTGTGTTGTGCTCTCGGTGGCCATTCCCAGTCACCAGTCTAGCTGCCGCATTCTGGATTAGTTGTAGTTTCCGGGTCACCTTCAAAGGTAGCCCCACGTAGAGCGCATTGCAGTAGTCCAAGCGGGAGATAACTAGAGCATGCACCACTCTGGCGAGACAGTCTGCGGGCAGGTAGGGTCTCAGCCTGCGTCCCAGATGGAGCTCTGAAATCTCTCAAGCTGGCCGCAAAAGAACTTGTCTAGTCCTACTTGCACACTTACTACTTACTTTTTAAGCAGGTATTCTATAGCATGTCACTGAGGCAACCTTCCAATACTTTGACTTCAGCCTCACAGGGGCACTCCTTCATTGTCTCCCAAGGCAGACGGATGCCAGCAAAAACATTGACGCAATCCTAGTGAATTAGTGGCGGATTGAAACTGGACTGTCCTGTGTCCGCACTGTGTTCCACGTCATTAGTTGTTCTGCAGTGTTTCCCCACTGCCCCCCTTCCAAACTTTTGTGGGGGTCCTTCCCCCTTGGTTTCATATACTCATCCCCAGTGCCCCTACTCTATAAAAAGCATTCTTTGGAATACAGTGGTACCTTGGGTTACAGACGCTTCAGGTTACAGACACTTCAGGTTACAGACTCGGCTAACCCAGAAATAGTACCTCAGGTACTAACTTTACCTCAGGATGAGAATTGAAATTGTGTGGCGGTGGAGCGGCGGCAGCAGGAGGCCCCATTAGCTAAAGTGGTACCTCAGGTTAAGAACAGTTTCAGGTTAAGAACGGACCTCCAGAACAAATTAAATTCTTAACCTGAGGTACCACTGTAGTGGTTTGTACAACCCAAGATAATAATACAATGAGACTCAAAACGGTAACGATTAATAGCACATTTATTTAGAATCCAGATAAAACGATATAGCTCAATTCATTCAGCAAAAGTGATGGACTTCATCCAGTGATATCAGCTTTTCGAAGTCTTTTACGCCTCTGGTTCCCCCTTGCCCCTTGGCACCCTACTAGGTGACCCCTCTGCCCTGTAGAGGACAGTATTGCTCACTTTGGAAGCCTCTGGTTTAAACAACACCAAAGCAGAAGTCAGCTGTGGATCTTAGGCAAGAACACTTAGAACATTTTAACTCCTACCCAAAAAATTCTAGTACAGTGGTACCTCTGGATACGAACAGGATCCGTTCCAGATCCCTGTTCGCATCCTGAAGTGAATGCAACCCGTGTCTGCGCGGGTCGTGATTCGCCACTTCTGCACACATGCGATCATTTTGATCATCTGCGCATGCACGAGCGGCGAAACCTGGAAGTAACGTGTTCCGTTACTTCCGGGTCACTGTGGAGCGCAACCCGAAAGCGCTCAACCTGAAGCATATTTAACCCGAGGTATGACTGTAATTGCATACCATTGGGTCCAGGGTGGCCTTTTTAAGGAGCAGCCACACCACTGCATCTTAGTGCCTTGCTAGTTGCACTAAAAGCACAATCCTAACCACTGTGACTCACTGAATCCTGTGGACTTGCACACCCTGTCCAATTGAACTTCTAGTTAGGATTGCAGCCTTAGTACTCCGTGAAATCGATGGGCCTTGGCTCGTTTTCACATTTAAACCAGGACTGATATCCCCCCACATTGATCTCAGCTAACTTAGTCTGGATCCAACAACACATGCTCTTTTTCGGAAATTTTCATTGGAGGTTATGAATACTTCTACGCTTGACTCATCTTTGCCTGCTCTCCCATATTCCTCAGGTCTTTGCGGAGAAGGAAGGCCGGGTCCGTATTGAGGAAAGGAATGAGCTGAGCAGTTTCGTGATAGAGAGTGCCGAGCGCTCAGATGAAGGGAGCTACACCATCAAGGTGACCAATCCGGTGGGGGAGGACATAGCGACCCTCAATATCAAGGTGGTGGGTGAGTAACCTGGCTGGCTGCAATGGCAGGGCAAGTCTTTTAGTCCTGGCTGGCCTGCTGTCCCACTGCTCCCATCTTACTCCCATTGCTCCATGTCTTTGGCAGACGTCCCCGATCCTCCGGAATCCGTGCGCATCACTTCGGTGGGAGAGGACTGGGCCATTTTGGTTTGGGATGTGCCCAAATATGATGGCGGCATGCCTGTGACAGGTAAGAGACCTGCGGGTATAGGGTGGCGTGCAAATTGTGCATATTGCTACGATACTGTGGCTATAATAATAAAGAAACATTTATGCCCTTCACATGCCTGGTTGGGGAGTAACAAACCCTCACTCTCCATTGGTCAGGTCACATTATTATTATTATTATTATTATTATTATTATTATTATTATTAGTGTTTCTGTGTGTTCAGGATATGTGCATATTCCTCTTATTCAGATGAGTGCCCATACCTGTTATTATTATTATACCTTTAAAATGTGTGTGCATCATCACAGATTATAAGGACATGTCCATTCTTTTCAAAATCATTTTTTTAAATGGTTATGTGTCCTCCTCCATCAATCACTCTTGCAGGTGCCTATTCAAAAGCATTTGCATTTTCAGTTTGGGTTCTTTCCCCCTTGGGAGAGAAATTGGCCCAGTCGATTTCACAACTCCATCACCTTGTATAGTTCTTCTCAGTAGCATAAAGTTCTTCTGAATCTTACCTGCGAATGAACCTGAGATGGCATAGCTCAGGGGTCAGCAAACTTTTTCAGCCATGGGCTGGTCCACTGTCCCTCAGACTTTGTGGGGGGCCGGACTATATGGGGGGGGGGGGAGGAATGAACGAATTCCTATGTCCCACAAATGACCCAGAGATGCATTTTAGATAAAAGCACACATTCTACTCATGTAAAAACACGCTGATTCCCAGACTGTCCGTGGGCTGGATTTAGAAGGCAATTGGGCCGGATCCATCCCCCGGGCCTTAGTTTGCCTACCCATGCATAGCTGTCAACTTTTCCCTTTTCTTGTGAGGAATCCCATTCGGAATAAGGGAATTTCCCTTTAAAAAAGGGAACCCATGGCATTGCTGGATCAATGGGAACCCCTGTCTGTGGGGACAGTTGTTTTTGGCAGGGAAACGATGGAGGAGTGCATCTTCGGTGGTGAAGTCAAACTGTTGGAAGGTTACAGCATCTGCTGTAGAGATTGATATGGGAGAGACATGTTTTGTTGCGGCTGGGTCAGATAAAGGCATCCTGTTGTGCTGCTGCAGATGTACCATGGTGTTTCTTCTCTCTGTGCTCCTCCCAGCGGTCATTCCTCCTCTGGTCACTGCTGTGGATGCCCAACCTGGCTGCCTATGTATCTCCAGACACTGTGGTCACCCTCAAGAGTGATGGGGTTGATGTTGCCAGCCTTCATGTCTGCAGACACCTTTGTAACTCAAGAGTTGGCCTGGTGCCTGAAGCCAGCTCCCCGTAGAGGATATCCTTGGGGATCCTGCCACCTTCCATTCTGTGGACAATCTCTGGGGAGCTGGTATCTCCTCCTGCTGACCTAATTTCCCCCCTTTCTGCCTCAGGGTACCTGATGGAGCGCAAGAAGAAAGGAAGCATGCGTTGGATGAAGCTGAATTTCGACGTTTTCACCGAGACAACCTATGAGTCCACCAAGATGATTGAGGGGGTGCTGTATGAGATGCGTGTCTTTGCCGTCAACGCAATCGGAGTCTCTCAGCCCAGCCTGAATACCAAACCTTTCATGCCTATCGGTGAGTAAAGTTTGTGTGTTTATGGGGGAGGCTGCTATTGATCAAGACGATGGAAAGAGACAAGAGTATGAAATGTGGAGGCCATGGAGTAATGATAAAGAGTGTGGGATAAAAGCCCAATAATCCCTTCTTCCTACCTGAGGTGAGTGAAATCATCCTGGGCCCTGCTTAGCTTTGCAAGGGAGCTAGCAATTATATTGCTGCACCGCTGGGTGTCTTGCCCCTTCTTCTCGCGCCTGCAGAGTGACTGACAAAGAGAAAAGGAAGCTAGAAATTTGATTTGGGTCTCGTTTTGAAGCCGAATCTATCAAATTCACACTTTGCAAAACAATATATGAACAGCTGACGAGCGGCAAAGAGGGAGATCCCCGGCCGCGTCCTGCCTTTATAGGGCAGGCCACGCCCCTGAGCCAGCCGATTGGCCAGCTAGGGGGTGATGCGGCCGGGAATCCCCCCAATCGTGTGAGGCTGGCCTCCACCCGCCGAGCGTGTGGAGGGGCCGTGAAGCCCGCAACCCCACCTCCTGCTTAAGGTGGAAGTGGCTTTATCCTATGAAATTCGTGCTTATCTTCAATTTGCTGTGCAGCTCAGTAGCCAAAAAGTGTTTACAAAAGTGTATATATTAGGGGGCAGTGGGCATAAAAATGAACGCACTGGTGAAAATAACATACACAAATGCATTACGGTTTTTTTTTGTGTGTGTGTGTGGGGGGAAATTGCTTGTAAAAATGTGTACATTAGTCCAAACTGCATATGAAAATGTGTATGTTAGGAGAAAAATTTGCATTGAAATGTTGGTGGATTTTTATAAGGGTTTAAAAATAAAACAAATCACAAATTGCTGCAAAATGTGGGGAACCGAATTTATTATTGGGGGAAAAGAGAAATTGAGAGAACTGTAATTGGCAGATTGTTTCACCCCAGCTGGCAGTAACCAGGGTGAGGGCCTTTTTAGTTGTGGCACCCTGCCTGTTCAGTGCCTTGCCAAGTGAGGTGCGCTAAGCCCTCTCCCAGCATTGCTTGAAGCAGCTAGTAAAAAACATTGCTGTTCAAAAATACTTTTACCTTTTCTAAAATACTCTTTTCTGCTGGTAATTATTTGATGCCTTAATTTCACTGACTGTTCCTGATTTCATTGTAGGGACCTAGTTTTGATGTCAATATTGGTGATTTTTCAAGGGATCGCTCTATATTTTATTATTAATATTTACATATGTATTAGGATAATAATATCAGATTTATAAATAAATGTATGGGGTTAGGGTACTTTTTGGTATCTATTCACATATTTTTTCTCCACACATTTTTGTGACTTTTTCTTTCCTCCCTGTCTTTTTATCACTTTATTTCTTTATAACTGAAAACTTTTCAATAAAATATTAATAATAAACCCCCCGATATATTTTATTATCATTTTGTCCTTTGCATTGTATGATGTCATGAGTAACTTTGAAAACTAAGGGAGTATAATCTCCTTCTTCTCCTTCTTCTTCTTGTAGCTGAGTATTATTATCTTCCATAAACACAGTTTTAACAATGAGTCAGTAAGTGACTGTGGAGGCCAATTCTGGATCCACACGTCCTTCCATAGTGGGGACATAGGTTTCCGGGCAGGAGTTGATCACGGTGAGAGTTTGCCAAGCGTGCCTTCCTCTCAGCACGTTTCTCACTTTCGACCAGAGTTTGAGCATCTTCAAAGCTCATGACGCCTTTGGTAAAGGCTGTTCTCTAATTGGAGCGCTTGCAGGCCAGTGTTTCCCAGTTATTGGTGTTTATACTACATTTTAAAGAGAAGAATAAGGAGGAGAAAAAGAAGGAGAAGGAGAAGAAGAAGGCATTGACAAAAAGTACAAAATGGCAGGCTCTCAGCATTTGAGACCAACTGGAAGTTGTGGATTTGTCTGTGTAAATGAGAGACCAATGGTGTGTTTGTGCATATGTGTAATTGCTCTTCTGCTTCCCCCCTCCTCCGTCAGCCCCCACTAGTGAGCCACTCCACCTGACCTTGGAGGATGTAACAGACACCACGGCCACTTTGAAGTGGCGTGCTCCAGACCGGATTGGTGCAGGGGGTATTGATGGCTACCTCATCGAGTGGTGCAAGGAAGGAAGTGAGTATCGGGGGGTCAAGGGTCTGGAAACCAAGCCTATTGAGGAATGGTTGAGGGAGGTGGGTTATGTTTGGCTTGGATAAGAGAAGACTGAGAGGAGATATGGTAGCCATCTTCAGATATCTAAAGGGCGATCACATGGAAGATGGACCGGGCTTGTTTTCTGCTACTCTGGACGGTAGGATCCGAATCAGTGGCTTCAAGTTACAAGAAAGGAGGTTCCAACTAAACGTCAGGAAGAGCTGTTTGGCGGTGGAAAGGACTCAGAGCCTGGGGGTTGGTGGTGGGATGATGAATAGTGGTCAAAGGGAGAAGACTGGGTGGAGGAGGTGTCAGAAGCTGAAGGGGCAACAGGGCTCAATCAGTCAGCAGAGTCTGTAGCAAAGAGAATTCCAGAATCAGAGGCAGGAGAGGAGGGAGGCCAAGAGGCAGAGATGACTCTGGCTGGTGAAGAGGCATGGGTGTCTTCTCCTCCTGCTGTTACAATATCCCCTCCCCACTTGTCTCCCAGAACCAGGAGAGGCATGAAAAGTGCGGAGGATAGGTTAGCTTCACATAGGCACAGTCTCAGAAAGCCCTGAAAAGAAGGGGACTTAGAGAGCTGTGGGGAGGGAAGGACCTTCAATCTCAGTAGCTGCTTCATGGAGGCAAGACCTACCAGATATGAGTTGCTGGGCTTATTAGGCCTGGCACTCCTGTGCACATGCTGTTTCTTTTTGCTAATAAAGAGTTAACTCCAACTTACACAGTGTGATTTATTGCTGGCTTGCTCCTGTCATCCAACACCCTTTACCCTCTAACCTTGTGTTCTCTGCCCCCAGCCGACGAATGGGTAGCTGCCAACACAGAGCTGGTCGAACGCTGTGGCTACACCGCTAAGGGACTTCCTACAGGGGAGAAGCTTTTGTTCCGGGTCATTGCAGTCAACATCGCTGGCAAGAGTTTACCAGCCACCCTTGCGCAGCCGGTCACTATCCGAGAGATTGTCCGTGAGTCAAGTTGTATTTTTTGAGTTGTGAAACCTGAGCTCCTTCAATGTCCCTACCCGGTCTCCTGGGCCTTGCTGCCTTATAAAGGGAGCCTGCAGAGGCAGAACATACAAGAGCTTCTAGTTTCACTGCTCCAAAGGTTCTTGGAGAGCCAGACTGAGAAGATGTCCGTGGGCTAGTTGTGCTTGTTGCTCCAAGTCGCTAGGAATTAGGAGGAGGGGAGAAACTTGATTCCGTTGGCATTTAGAGGTGGATCTGTCAAATTTGCAGTTTCCGAAACCAAATAAGAACTGATGCGCAGCCGTCCTTCGGAATTCGTGCTTAGCCATATTTTGCAATGCGATTCTCCTGCCACAGTTTACAAAACGCACATATTAGGTGTGCATGAAAGTTATTATAGCCATGAAAATAGTATACAAGAATTAGGAGAAATGGCTTGCAAAAAAGGGGGAGTACATGTAAATGTGTTTAGTAGGAGAAATTCAAACTGAAATGCTGAGGAATTTTCATGAGGATTTAAAAACCGCAAATTGCTGCAGAAATAGGGAGAACTGGATTTAAGGCTGGAATGTTAAAGGACGTTGCCAAATTATAAACTTAAAACACTGAAGGAGTTGAGTCTAGACTTACAGCACTATCCTAACCATGCTTGATGAGAAGTAAGTCCTATTTAATTAAATAGGGCCTACTCCCAGGTAAAGGGGGGGGGTTATACTCAATATATACCCACTGAAGACTGAACTTAGTTGTCTTAAAGTCATCCCATTTATTTCAGTAGGTCTGCTCTTAAGTATGACACATGGATCTAGATCCAACCCAATGTGTGCCTAAACTGGCTTTGGAAAGTCTGGATCCCAACCACCTGCCATCTTATGCAAATTTCATGCAGATTTGAGTCATGCGCTTGTGCCCTGCTGTGGTGTAGTGGTTAAGAGCGGTAGACTCGTAATCTGGGGAACCGGGTTCGCGTCTCCGCTCCTCCACATGCAGCTGCTGGGTGACCTTGGGCTAGTCACACTTCTCTGAAGTCTCTCAGCCCCACTCACCTCACAGAGAGTTTGTTGTCGGGGAGGAAGGGAAAGGAGATTGTTAGCCACTTTGAGACTCCTGAAGGGGAGTGATAAAGCGGGATATCAAATCCAAACTCCAAACTCCTCTGTTTATCACACCATTAAAGCCCTATATGTGCTCCTTATAGTCCTAAATGGATTAGGAATTCAATTTGCAGAGGATTACCTCCTGCCATATGAACTTGCCTGTCCTCTGAGGTTCTTGAATTAGGAACATATTTCTATATGCAACCCTTGTAACTTCTGAGGTGTGGTAAGTAAGGCCACACAACAGGACCTTTTCTGTGGTAACCTCCAGCGTGTGGAATTTCCTGCCCTGTGAGGTTCGTTTGTCTTTCCTTACCCGTGCTCTGCCATTGACCAGAGAACCTGCTTTCCGATCTAGCCTTTAATTTATTAACCCCCTAAGGCTAAAGGCTGAGAGGTTTCTGGTCTCTCCGAGGCCCAAACTAGACACTGCACACCATTCATGCCATCAGCAGCTGTACAAACGTTTTCAATATATAACTGGCGCCATTACACCATTCACGCCATCAGGAGCTGTGCAAGTGGTTTTTAAATATAAATTGCTGGGGTGAGGGGGTACAATCCAGTTCAGGACCCCTGGTGGAAGTGGTGGGAGAGGGACTTTACCCATACTGTGGCCCCAATATGGATCGGGGCCCTTGCACCTCCTGATTTCAGCCACTCCTTATTTTCTTTTTGAAAGCAGCTGCTGAAGCAATAAGGCTATGGTGCAAATATGAGGTAATATTTTGCCCCTGCACTTCTGTGGGAGAAACTATATTTGTCTGACATTGGTGGGCTTATAATTTAAACCCCCACATTGATTTGGAACGAGTAAGGTAAAGGTAAAGGGATCCCTGACCATTAGGTCCAGTCGTGGCCGACTCTGGGGTTGCGGCATACATCTCGCTTTATTAGCCAAGGGAGCCAGCGTACAGCTTCCGGGTCATGTGGCCAGCAGGACTAAGCCGCTTCTGGCGAACCAGAGCAGCACACGGAAACGCCGTTTACCTTCCCGCTGGAGCGGTACCTATTTATCTACTTGCACTTTGACGTGCTTTCAAACTGCTAGGTTGGCAGGAGCAGGGACCAAGCAACGGGAGCTCACCCCGTCGCGGGGATTTGATCCGCCAACCTTCTGATCAGCAAGTCCTAGGCTCTGTGGTTTAACCCACAGTGCCACCCGCGTCCCTGAATGAGTTGGGATGAGTAGAGGTGTCTAATTGGGACCAGGACCTCTTGCTTGGCTTCTACACCTAGTCCTCCTCCTAAATATTAAGTCGGTGCCAGGAGTATGCTGGTCAGATGGGTGGGGTTATAAATAATAACATTATTATTATTATTATTTATAGGCTAGGTGCCTACAACTCCCATTCTTCCCTCCCTCTTATTCCACCCCTGCCTTTCCTGCCGGTGTCCTCCATTTCCCCCCAAGCCCACCCACTTGCTTTCTCTCTCGCCTTACAGAGCAGCCCAAGATCCGCCTTCCTCGCCAACTCCGGACAACGTACATCAGGAGAGTTGGAGAGCAGATCAACTTGGTGATCCCATTCCAGGTGAGCAGCTGGCTTTGGGGTTCTACCCTCCCTGGAATTCACGTTTACCCAGAAGAACATTGAGGGAGGTTTGAAGTTTCACTTGAAGCCCTTCCTCATCCAGGTTCTGCATCATGCTTCATGTTCCTATCACAGTTTTAAGTAAACAAACAAACAACAACAATAATAATAATTTATTATTTATACCCCGCCCATCTGGCTGAGTTTCCCCAGCCACTCTGGGCGGCTCCCAATCAAGTATTAAAAACAATACAGCGTTAAATATTAAAAACTTCCCTGAACAGGGCTGCCTTTAGATGTCTTTTAAACATAGGATAGCTACTTATTTCCTTCACATCTGAAGGGAGGGTGTTCCACAGGGTAGGCGCCACTACCAAGAAGGCCCTCTGTCTGGTTCCCAAGCAAGCAAGCAAGCAAACACTTACCTACACAGTCTATTCTGTCAACCCTTCCTCTCAGTGCTGTGTCCGGGGTTGTCAAAACTCTCCTCTGAGCTTTGATGGCTAACCTCTGAAAGCTCTCCAGATACTTCCCAACCTTGATCTCCCATTGAGGAAACGTCAGCCCCATTAGCCTGCAAACCTTCCTACCAAAGGAAGGCTGCCCCAAGCAACTGAAAAACCTTGTTTTTGGAAAACAGCCAGAACCTCCACATCCCAGCATCTTAGGAGTATTCCATCCAACTGCAGTGTTTGCAGACTCATTCCCCCTGCAGTCACCAATTCGGGACCAAGCCCCAATGCAGAATGTATGCCTACAACATCCTGCCAGTTTATTTTCCTCATATTTTTTTTGGGGGGGGGGGGTCTTTCCTCGATGAAGAGTGCAGGAGAAAACTGAAAGTACCTTATTTTTCGCTCTATAGGACGCACTTTCCCCCCTCCAATAATGAAGGGGAAATGTGTGTGCGTCCTTTGGAGGGAATGCAGGCTTTTGATGAAGCCTGGAGAGCGAGAGGGGTCGGTATGCACCGACTCCTCTCGCTCTCCAGGCTTCAGGCAGCTATCCGCAAGCCTTCGGAGCACTCTGAAGGCTTGCAGATAGCAGCCTGAAGCCCAGGGAGCCCAGCGCGAGGTTGTGCGCAATCTTGCCGCCGCTCCTGGAGCTGTTTTGGGGGCTGGGGTCGGGGGAAGCTTGGGCTTCCCCCGCCCCAGCTCCGCGGCTAAAGACGAAGCCAAGACAGAGAGCAGGATCCATCCCGCTCGGTGTCTTGGCTTCTGCCAAAGCCGCGTGCAGCCTCTCCTGGCTGGAGAGGTTGCTTGCGGCTAAAGAGGAAGCCAAGACAGCGAGCGGGATGGATCCCATTCGCTGTCTTGGCTTCTTTGCTCTTTGGGGCTGGGGGAAATAATTTTTTTTCTTTATTTCCCCCCCTAAAAACGAGGTGCGCCCTATAATCCGGTGCGCCCTATGGAGCGAAAAACACGGTAACTCATTTTTTAGGTGACGTTTTGGTTGGCACTCCTAATAACAGTTGTACCTTGGATCCCAAACGCCTTGGTACTCGGACGTTTTGCCTCCCGAACGCCGCAAACCCAGGAGGGGGTGTTCTGGTTGGCAAATGTTCTTCGGAACCTGAACATCTGACGGGGCTTCTGTGGCTTCCGATTGCCTGCAGGACCTTCCTGCAGCCAATCAGAAACCACACTTTGGTTTTTGAACCTTTTGGAAGTCAAACGGACTTCCAGAACGGATTCCGTTCAAATTCCAAGGTACAACTGTAAAAGGTTTGCCAGCTGTGGGTGTTGAACTTTCTCCCCTTATGGACAAACACAACTTCCTTTTATTGATTGATTTTTAGACACATAAAACCAGGCATAGGCAAACTCGGCCCTCCAGATGTTTTGGGACTACAACTCCCATCATCCCTGACCACTGGCCCTGTTAGCTAGGCATCATGGGAGTTGTAGTCCCAAAACATCTGGAGGGCTGAGTTTGCCTATGCCTGCATAAAACTATTCATGCGCCAACCGAGAACTCAGCTGGGAAAAGCTTCCAGCTCTGGAGCAAAATGTGGGGAGAAATGGGGCAGGGCGGGTGGAAGGGAGGTTGCTAGAATGAAGGGCTCTGTGGCAATTCCAAGCATTTAATCATCTCCAGGGTAAACCCCGCCCTGTAGTCACCTGGTCAAAGGACGGGCAGCCTCTGGACCCCAAAGAGATCAACGTCCGCACCTCTGACTTGGACACCATCCTTTTCATACGCAAAGCTCAACGGCACCACTCTGGCCTCTACGAACTCTCGGTTAAGATTGAAAACATGGAGGACAAGGCTGTCATCAAGATCCGGGTTGTTGGTAAGGAGGACCAGCCTTCCTTTGAGATTTAATTGTTGCAACAGCAAATTTACATTTTTTAAAAAAGCTAACCATGTTTTGGGGCTGCAGTCGGGGCAGGTGAATATAGGGGAGACTGTGTAGAGGGGGATGTGTGTGTGTTGTCTCAAGTTCTCTTAGAATCATGTGATTTTAGAGCCGAAAGGACATTGGCGGTCATCTAGTTGCGTCAATCAATCTACGTCTATTTCGGTGGTACCCAAATTGTTGGTCCACAGACCCCAGAGGGCCTGCGTAACCCACTCAGGGGGTCCGTGGCACCATTCACGTAACAAAAAGTACCATAAAATAACAATAACAACAACAACAGCAATAATAATAATAATAATAATAATAATAATAATAATAATAATAAATAATTACTATTCTTTATTTATACACTGCCCATCTGGCTGGGCTTCCCCAGCCACTCTGGGCTGCTCCCAACAGAATATTAATAATAATTTAAAAAGTGATCAAACATTAAAAACTTTCCTAAACAGGGCTGCCTTCGGATGTCTTCTAAAAGTCACATAGTTGTTAATTTCCTTGAAATCTGATGGGAGGGCGTTCCACAGGGCGGGCACCACTACTAATAAGGCCCTCTGCCTGGTTCCCTGTAACCTCACTTCTCGCAGGGAAGGAACCGCTAGAATGCCTTCGGAACTGGACCTCAGTGTCCGGGCAGAACGACAGGGGTGAGTCCACTCCTTCAGGTATACTGGGCTGAGGCTGTTTAGGGCTTTAAAGGTCTAATGATATCATAGAGATATCAATTTTTTCAAAAGTAAGGGGTCCACGGTTTGGCTTTTGAAACACAAGGGGTGCTTAGCTACTTGGGAACCACTGGTCTAGTTCAACCCCCCCCCGGCTCAATGCGCAAATTTTGTAACAGAGAATCTTAATTTTGTCTTTGGTGAGGTCCACTCTTGCCTTGGTGCAGGTAGTCAGAGAGGGAGATGAAGAAACACTTACAAAAGGCCTAACATTTTCTAAGTGTTGTGCAAACATTCAAAAGGAAGGCAGTAGCTGAGTGTGCGCACACCATATAAGTATAAGCCCATGACTTCAACACCTCCTGGGGACTGTGGTTTGTTAAAAGGTGCTGGGGAGCAAAACGGCAGTTCCCAGGATTTCTCAGGGGAAAGCCATGTGCTTTAAATGTATGGAGGCAGCTCCTCCCACAGACTCACAATCGACTGGCGAAAGGAGCAGGGAGGAAAGAGGGAAGCAAGCATTGGAACAGCTGTTCTGTTCTTCCCTTATCTGGCCAATGGGTGGGGGCTGAGCTGGTCTTTACCATTCCATTATATAATATAATTCCATTATAATCTTCCCTCACTGCGAGAAGCCAAGTTACAGGGAACCAGGCAGAGGGCCTTTTCGGTAGTGGCACCTGCCCTGTGGTACGCCCTCCCACCAGATGTCAAAGAGAACAACAACTACCAGACTTTTAGATGACATCTGAAGGCAGCCCTGTTTAGGGAAGCTTTTAATGTTTCATGCATTACTTTATTTTAATATTGTGTTGGAAGCCGCCCAGAGTGGCTGGGGAAACCCAGCCAGATGGGTGGGGTATAAATAATAAATTCTTCCTATTATTATTATTCCTGGAAGGCAAGAGGTGCAGGCAACCAGTGGCCCTAAACCCAAAGCCCAGAGGTGAGAGTTTCCTTCGCTTCAGCTCTGCTGTCCCAGGGTGGCTGGAAGATGGCCTGGCAACTTAGAGGGAAGCAAGGGGTGGGCGCAGTCTCTGTTCTCCCCCCTCCCTTCCCCCTTCCTTCTCGCTGCAGCTGCTAAATTGTTAACAAGCTTTAATCCAGGCCTGCTCCATCAGTCTCCTCTCTCCCCGTGGGAGACTGAGATGCTCTCAACTCCCAGGCCTGCGAGAGAGACAGGAGGGTTGGCAGGGCACTAGGCAGCCTTCAGCCAGCTGCGCAGCAACCTCAGAAGATGCTACCCATGGAAGCAAGGCACCTCCTCGTCTGGCTGGGCTGGCAGCTGCCTCCTGGCCTCTGCCCCACTGGGGTTCTGTCTAGGGAGAGGAGAAAATAATTGGATCCAGTCTGCATTTAAAAGCAAACATCCCAACAGACCCCCATTCCGAAACAATGCACAAACCGAAACACGGCTGTCCTTCAAAAACCCACTCTTTCCTGAATTTTGCAGCGCAGCTCTCCTGCCAAGGAATGTGTACAAAAATGTCTGTGCTTTGTTGTTGTTGTTTAGTCATTTACTCGTGTCCGACTCTTCGTGACCCCATGGACCAGGGCACGCCAGGCACTCCTGTCTTCCACTGCCTCCCGCAGTTTGGTCAAACTCATGTTGGTAGCTTCGAGAACACTTTCCAACCATCTCGTCCTCTGTCGTCCCCTTCTCCTTGTGCCATCAATCTTTCCCAACATCAGGGTCTTTTCCAGGGAGTCTTCTCTTCTCATGAGGTGGCCAAAGTATTGGAGCCTCAGCTTCAGGATCTGTCCTTCCAGTGAGCACTCAGAGCTGATTTCCTTAAGAATGGAGAGGTTTGATCTTCTTGCAGTCCATGGGACTCTCAAGAATCTCCTCCAGCTCCATAATTCAAAAGCATCAATTCTTCGGCAATCAGCCTCCTTTATGGTCCATCTCTCACTTCCATACATCACTACTGGGAAAACAATGTCTGTGCTAGGGTGAAGCAAATGCATACGTAAGTGAAAATAACATTCAAAAATGTGTTGTTGAAATTAAATTCTTTCAACATACTGCAGCACAATACAGATAAGTAATGAAATAGCCTACCCTAACCCAGAAGCAGGGCAATAAATGCAATATAACATCCAAAGAACACAATAAGTTCTTACCCCTAGACTACTATTTGTACAGAAGGCGATAAACATTTTATGTTAACCATTTCCCCCCCTATTGTGATTGGTGTCTTCTGTTTTCATTTTTAGCCAGGTACATAATAAAGCCGCACCATAATAAAGCCTGGGTAGCTCAGTTGGTTAGAGCGTGGTTTTGCTAACACCAAGGTTGCAGGTTCGATCCCTGTATGGGGCAGCTGCATATTCCTGCATTGCAGGGGGGTTGGACTAGATGACCCTCAGGGTCCCTTCCAATTCTACCATTCTATGATTCAATCAGTTCCGGAAGGGTCAAACCTTGTGCTAGAAAAAAATGCATGATACTAGGAGAAATCGCTTTTCAAAAATTAGGCAAAGTTGCATACAAAAATGCGTGTATTAGGAGGCATTTGCACTAAAAAGCAGATGAAATTTCATGAGAACTTCATGTTTTCACACCCACCCGCCTCCGCACACTGATGTGGAAACGTGCAAAAGAATTCAGAGGAAAGAGGAACTCAGAGAAATTGAAATGGACTGATTTGTCCATCCCTAATTGTCCCCCATCCAAGTACTAACCAGGCCTGACCCTGCTTAGCTTCTGAGATCAGACGAGATCAGGCGTGTTCAGGGTAGTATGGCCATAGTGTGGATGGGTGGCACTGTGGGTTAAACCACAGAGCCTAGGACTTGCTGATCAGAAGGTCGGCAGTTCGAATCCCTGCGACGGGGTGAGCTCCCTTTGCTCGGTCCCTCCTCCTGCCAACCTAGCAGTTTGAAAGCACGTCAAAGTGCAAGTAGATACCACTCCGGCGGGAAGGTAAACGGCATTTCCATGCGCTGCTCTGGTTCGCCAGAAGCGGCTTAGTCCTGCTGGCCACATGACCCGGAAGCTGTATGCCGGCTCCCTCGGCCAGTAAAGCGAGATGAGCGCCGCA
Source organism: Podarcis siculus (assembly GCA_034642415.1). Taxonomy (NCBI): domain Eukaryota; kingdom Metazoa; phylum Chordata; class Lepidosauria; order Squamata; family Lacertidae; genus Podarcis; species Podarcis siculus. The sequence continues at coordinate 3,991,753 of JAXCMG010000034.1, forward strand.
ACCCCAGAGTCATTCGCGACTGGACTTAACTGTCAGGGGTCCCTTTACCTTTTAATTCTGCCCCTTCCATTGGGAGACAAGCTTCGTGTCCACAACTTCTCTCTTACCCCCCCTTGCCCTGCCCCCCCCGTCTTGACCTCCTTGGTGCCTGGTACCCCTTCCCCGCCCCTTCCCCTCTCTGCCTGTGTCACCATCTCTTATCAGCTCCCACCCTTCCCCCACGGTAAGAGGGGAGAGAGATCATGTTCTTCCATTCTATATTTAAGCTTCCCCCTGATGGTTTAAGCCAGATGTCACCTCTCCCGACACCGCCGAAAAAGGCCCCCCTCCCTCGCCCTCCCCAGACACGGCCACTTTCTGATCAGCCGCCTCCTCTAATCCCGATTTGGCTGGCGGAATGTTTGAAGTGAAATTTAGCATCTTCCAAGAGCCTTCTGGGAATCTGCCTTTGAAAGCGGAGCACGCTGGAGAAGGTGCTAGCCGCAAATCTGCCCTCCGGCCCACCCCACCCCACCTTCCCAGCGCCAGCGGACAGGGCTGGGTCTCTCTGTGTTTGTGTTGCATGTTTCTATCATGTATTGAATTAGCTGCGTCCTGCATCTGTTTCAGCCAGGGGTGCAATGACACTTCAGCAGGGTGCCTTTGGGTCGTTTCAGGCTATTGTCTTACCATTCTTAACGGGCTCCCCTCTTGAGATGATATTGTGTACTATCTACTTACCGTAGATTCCAGCGTATTAGGCGACTGGGCGTATTAGATGAGCCCCCAAATTGGCAGCTGCAATTTGGGGGTTCGTCTTATAAGCCCAGTCTTTCTCCCGGCGCGGAGCCCGCTGCCCGCTGCCCATACCCGGCATATAAGACGACCCCCGACTTTTTAACTTCTTTTCCGGGGTTAAAAAGTTGTCTTATAAACCGGAATCTATGGTAACTTTGAAATTTGACAAGCAGGCCTTGCTGGATTTGCTCGGTCTGCTGAGTGGAGCCCTGGACTTTTGCCCCAAAGCCTGCTGACAGCATTTCAGCAGGTTACAGAAGATATGCTATCCCCATTTAATAATAAATTTTTAACTATACCCCGCCCTTCCCGGTTCAGAAAACCGGGCTCAGGGCGGCTAACAACAAATTTTAAACACTTAATTGATGCAATAAAAAACAGCATAAAATACAGTATAAAACATGAATAACAATAAATTCGGAATTAAAAAATCAATTTAGGGGGAAATCCATCCAATAACATTAGATGATCACCAGGGCTAGCTGGCTAAGTTAGTCCTATTTGGGCCAGCGAGGAGACCAGGGGAGAATTAGCTGTGGGATCCCAGATTGGGTAATCGTCATAAAAAGGGGAGGGGGAGGGAAGGAAGGGGAATAAAAGATCAGGCTAAGTTCAAATTGAAAGCCAGGTGGAATAGCTCTGTCTTACAGGCCCCGCGGAAGGAAGTTAAATCCTGCAGGGCCCTGGTCTCATGGGACAGAGCATTCCACCAGGTCGGAGCCATCACTGAGAAGGCCCTGGCGGACGATAATCTGATAATTTAATATGGTCTAGAGAGCTGCTTGGGATGCGGGTGGCGCTGTGGGTTAAACCACAGAGCCTAGGACTTGCTGATCAGAAGGTCAGCGCTTCAAATCCCCACGACGGGGTGAGCTCCTGTTGCTCAGTCCCTGCTCCTGCCAACCTAGCAGTTTGAAAGCACGTCAAAGTCTAAGTAGAGAAATAGGTACCACTCCAGCGGGAAGGTAAACGGCGTTTCTGTGCGCTGCTCTGGTTCGCCAGAAGCGGCTTAGTCATGCTGGCCACATGACCTGGAAGCTATATGCCAGCTCCCTCAGCCAATAAAGTGAGATGAGCGCCGCAACCCCAGAGTCATCCGCGACTGCACCTAAAGGTCAGGGGTCCCTTTACCTTTACCTTTTAGAGAGCTGCTGGGTCTATTGTATTTGTTTACATCATTTTAGCAATTGCAAGGAACCTTTGCTTACACTGTTTTGGCTAAGGGACCATTCCCTGTTTATCCATAGTGATGCAGCAGCCCTTGTTGTTTCCCATTCCTTCTGCAGAGAAACCGGGTCCAGCACACAACGTGATGGTGAAGGAAGTGTGGGGCTTCAATGCCTTAGTAGAGTGGGAGCCTCCCAAGGACGATGGGAATTCGGAGATTACGGGCTACTCCATCCAAAAAGCTGACAAGAAAACTATGGTAAGGTGGCTTCCCTTTCCCTATTGGGCTTCTGCTTCTAGTAATGATGAATCAAAGTCTAGTCATGGGCTCAGTTTTCCCCCTGGCTCTCGCTGAGAATGTGTGCCAGCAGCTACCTTGAAACGTTGCAAGAGACTAACTGAGGCAGGACATTGTGGGTTGTATGCAGTGCTAGTCCTACTCAGAGAAGACCCATTGAAATCAACTAATAGGGTTAACTAGGTCCATTAATGACAATGAACTGCAATGGCTTCCAGTCCATTTCCAGGACCTGCTCAAAAACGCTGGTCTTTACCTGTCAGGAGTAAGCATGGACCAATGGTACCAAATAGTATGGGAAACAGCCTTACTAGAAAAATTAGCCAATAAACTGAAACTGACACGGGGACTAATAGAAGAAGACGCCTTCACCCCAGTATGGCTCCCCTTTATCACATACACAGCCCAACAAGACAACGACAAGAATCCACCAACAGCATACAAATCAATATGGCTAACCTGATCCAAAACACCCACCCACCCCACTCACACATGAAAACAAAGATCACCACAGCCATTCACAAACAAAAAACTGCACCCTAGGCCAATCCCAACCTCTCTCACCACCAAAGAAACACAATTGAATAGCAGAGAACCTGCACAAGCGACGCTGACACAAAACCCCGTATATATTAAGTGTAATAGAAACATCGCCACCTGACGCCACCCCCACTCACCTTTCCCCCTCCACCTCTTTCCCCCTTTTCTTCCTAATGTCTCAACAAATGAAACTGATTCTGTAAAAAATGTTACTTGGAGAAGAAAAGAAAAAAAGAGAGAGGCATTGCACATACTTTTGTAAACCAAGAAAATCTTTAATAAAAATACATTTTAAAAAAACCAAAACCAAAAACACTGGTCTTTAAAGCCCTTCATGAGCTAGGGTCAGGGTACTTGAAGGACCACCTGTCTTGGTGGACTTACCTGCGCATGCAGATCTTCTGCGGTGGGCCTCCTACAGGTGCCCCTGCCATCTAAGTTGAGAGGTGACCACAGGTGAGAACGTTTTGGTGACAGCACACCAGTTGCAGAATGTTCTCCCTAGAGATAATTGCTCAGTGCTGGCCTTATAATCCTTTTTGGCAGGGGCAAATGCTTTAAACATTTCCCTCCATGAGTTCTTTAGGCTGTGTTACACATCTAAAGTACACAAGTCTCTCCAAAGAACCCGGGAACTGTAGTTTTGCCCCTCATGGAACTACAACTCCCAGCACCCTTAACAAACTACACTTCCCAGGATTCCTGAGGTGGGGTAACTCGTGTGCTTTAAACATGCTTTAAATATATGGTGCGTACCCAGCCGTCGATGCAGTTTTAGACCCTGCCGCTTGCTTTTGTGAGTTGGTTAGTGTAAAACACTTGCAACAAATGGATACTGAATAGTTGTGCAAAAGGGAAGCAGCCTCCCACCCTAAGTTAGTGACCCCAATTCAGTCAGAATTGATTCATACAAACATGCTCAGATTGCTCATTTACTGCTGACACTATCAGAGAGAGAAAGAAAGAGAAAGAGAACTTCTCCTACCACTGTGAAGGTTCACATGTTGCCAGTGGCAAAATTCACAGCAGGAAGACCAGGCAGCAGCTCCAAGCCTGCTACAAGAGCAGCATCAAAGGAGCACAGATCTTGTTTCTGGAGGACATGATGTAGTTACCTCCCATTATATATATATATGATTTATATCCTCTTATTTTAGGCTACAAGCTTTCAGAGTAAAAATAAAAATCCAAATGACAGATTTGTAGAAGTACAGCACAGAAAAGAGCATGTAAAAATCAACAGCAGCAGGAGAAACTTTCAGCCAGATAAAATAATGCATAAAACAGAAAAGCCGGGCTGTTTTTTTTTTTAATAAAAAAGAACACCATTCCCTTGCCTACTGCCAAAATGGCATCAAGCACTTATGCACAACCAGGGAGCCTCAATCCTGCATCGCCTCTCATCTGACTTCTTGAGCATCTACTCCTTCCCTCTCTGTGGACCCTGCACACCTCTCTGTTGTTTCGAGGGGGGGGCACCTGTGGCTCAGATTCTTCCTCCCCCGCAGCTATTTCTCTGACTGTCCCTGCCCTCCTTCCGCAGGAGTGGTTCACAGTATACGAGCACAACCGCCTCACCCGCTGCACGGTGTCTGACCTCATCATCGGCAACGAATACTACTTCCGAGTCTACAGCGAGAACATCTGTGGGCTTAGCGAAGCTCCCGGGGTCTCCAAAAACACTGCCAACATTCAGAAATCTGGTAAATGCGGTGGAACCAGATGGTGGCTGGAATTTGCTCTAGCAGTCGGGGAATGGGACCACCAGGGCTTAGCAGAAGGGGCTGCGGTCTGCACCTTCCAGGCTAATTCACAGAAGGGAACTTTGTTATCTGCTGGCTTTCATGCTTCTGAATGCTCTGGTGCAGTTCTTGGTTCAAAAATTAAAAAGGCACCAAAAGACATTAAGATGCATATTTTGAGGAGAAATATTCAATCGAACCAGGGCTTTCTGGGCTCTAGCTGTTTTTGGACTGCGGTTCCCATCATCCCTGACCACTGGTCCTACTGGCTAGGGGTGATGGGAGTTGTGGTTCAGGGCCAGCTGGAGACGGGACTTACCCCAGTTTAAGTCTGTATAGGATTGAAACTTGACCCACGGTTTTGGGCTACTTCATGCAATGCATACTGGCTAGATGTTTTGGTTGTAAGTCGCTCTGGGTTGCCTTGGGCAAGATAAAGTGACTAACAAAAGTTAATAATAATAATAATAATAATAATAATAATAATAATAATAATAATAATA
>JAXCMG010000034.1:4000150-4033256 GCA_034642415.1 Podarcis siculus
CTCTCCCTCTCTGCTGAAGCCAGGAGAGTCTTGCTCTCCTGGCTTTAGCGAAAGGAACCTGAAGCCTGTGGAGCACAGCGGGAACTCACCCTGCGCTCCGAAAGGCTTCAGGCTGCTATCCCTGAAGCCTGGAGAGCGAGAGGGGTCAGTGCACACCGACCCCTCTCGCTCTCCAGGCTTCAGCGAAAGCAACGCGAAGCCTCCGGAGCGCGGAGGGAGCACTCCGTCTGCTCTTCGGAGGCTTTGCGTTGCTATCGCTGAAGCCTAGGAGCCTGCATTCGCTCCATAGGACACACACACATTTCCCCTTAATTTTTGGAGGGGGAAAAGTGCGTCCTATAGAGCGAAAAATACAGTATATAGACTGCCAGGTTTAGACCTGGCAATTTCAATTGTACCTTTAGGGTGAGGGATATGTGTTCCTTCAGATGTTCCTGGGCTTTAGCTCCCATCATCCATGCCTGTTGGCTGATGGGAGTTGAAGTTCAACAGCCTCTGCAGGACGATGTTTGCTTAGAAGTGCAGAAAGGAGGACTCCATACTTATTTCCCACATGCATGCATAGGCAAGTGGGATTGGTGGAAGTGGAAAACACAATCCCTTCTCATTCACAGAGAGTAAAAGTGTGTCTGCCAAAACTCTTGCTTGATACTCTTTTCCTCTCTTCTCTCCCCCCTGCCCCACAGCGCCGCAGTAATCTTATTGCCACAACTGCCAACACCTGGAAGAGGTGAGTAACACAGAACACACCATGCTGGGTGGAGAGGAACAAGCAGTTATTTGGATTTCAAGGCAGAAAACGGAATTCCTTTATAAATCTGGAAACGGCTGCAATTTGGAAGGTGGAGGAAGCAGCCTGGTGATGGGGGCTGTGGCAGTCTGGGATGGAGTTGCTGGGTGACTCGAATTTGGGCCGGGGTGGAGAGGGAGAGAGCTGTGTATGTTTCGGGTCATACATGGTTGGCAGGAACAGAGCCTCGTCTGAAGCAAGACCAAATGTGCAGGAACTGTGCACAGAAGCCGTGCTTACAAAATGGAGGAGGGATGCTTGAGTGTACTCACCTGGATGGATCTGTTTGCCTCGCCCTACCCACTAGGCTAACAGTGTTAATTCCTGCTCTGCTCTCTCCACACAGCTTACGATCACCCCCCTTCTTTTCTCCATGGTGTCCCTTCCCACCTCGTGCAGATGCTAAGTGGGGAAGGGGATTGAGGCGTCTTCACCTCCTCACCCCACTGAAGAAGCTACACATATCATGCTTGGATAGAAGGAAGCTACCACAGACCAGCTAACCCGCCCCTGTATCTGTCCGTGTGCCTGTCTGGTCCGTTGTTGTGTCAATAAAGTGACCTTGATGGGATAACCTGTGTGTGTCGCTTGTCCCTCTGGTTTTCAGGGAGTTGTTTTGGAAAGGGGAGCAGTGACTGAAATTGTTTGGCAGGCCACAGATGAAGAAAGGGATCCATGATTGAGTTTTGAGGCTGGTCTGAGGGGATGGAACGGCCAAAGATCAGCCGAGTAGACAGCATTTGTGTTCACTGGTTTTATTGTGTGTGTGAGGGGGGAAGAAACGGGGGTGCGGTCTCCTCCTTGGGCGCGTTGCGACGACTTCACGTGAGGAGGAACGGTGTCCGGGGCCAGGCAGCCTGCCAGGGAGGGGGACCTTCCTCTGTATTAGTTTCGGGGGACAGATAAAAGAAATCCTTGCTTTCCCCAAGAGTCATTGTCTTCTTCCTCACCTGGAGAGCACGCTTTCTTTTCCTCCTGATACAAAGCACAAAGGAGAACAGAGAGAGGGGGAGACAGATGTAGGAGGCAGACGAACGATAGAGAACATCCTAAAGTGCACTTGAGAAGTCAAAATTCCCAAGAAACTATAATACTCTTAGGCCTAGCGGTCCTTTGTTGACTGCCTGGCCAAAGCCTATGGTTTGCTGGGCCTCAGAACTTGGAAGCTTCATCAACTGGTTCTCCAGAGTGGTCACAACTGGTTCCCAGTGTGGTGCTGGGAATTGTAACTGTGAAGGGTCTTCTAATTACGGTACAGTGGTACCTTGGGTTACATATGCTTCAGGTTACAGACTCCGCTAACCCAGAAATAGTACCTCAGGTTAAGAACTTTGCTTCAGAATGAGAACAGAAATTGTGGCGCAGCAGCAGCAGGAGGCCCCATTAGCTAAAGTGGTGCTTCAGGTTAAGAACAGTTTCAGGTTAAGAACGGACCTCTGGAATGAATTAAGTACTTAACCCGAGGTACCACTGTACTCTCAGCATCCTTAACAAATATCAGTTCCCAGGATTCCTTGGGGGAAGTGGTATAGGAGTACTTTAAATGCCAGGTGCTGATGTGAACATAGCCACTCCCAGACCCTCCAAGTGCCCCCATTTTCCAGGGACAATCCCAGATTTACAGAAACCGTCCCAGTTTTTGATTTGATCCTGGAATGTCCTGCTTTTCTGTAGGTCGTCCCTATTTTTATTGGAGAAATGTTGGAGGGTGTGGAGCAATGCAACCCTCCAAGCCAAGGAGATAAGTAACTATCCAACCTTTAGAAGACATCTGAAGGCAGTCCTGTATAGGAAAGTTATTTTTAAAAAATGTTTAGTGTTTTATTATATTTTATATATGTTGGAAGCTGTCCAGAGTGGCTGGGGCAACCCAGTCAGATAAGTGGGGTGTTATTATTATTATTATTAATTATTATTAAATAAATAGGATGCCCCCATTTCAGGGAAATGTTGGAGGGTATGCACTCCCAGGCTCGTTGCTGGTGGAGGACTTTCTGCACACATGCCACCTTCTGCCCAAAGGAGCAGCCACTGCTCTCCTCTGCTCTCTCCCCTGATGTACCATCATCCCCAGGAATCTGGATGCTTCCTCGTGATTTGGTGCACCTGGTGAATCGGGACCCAGGGATCCGTTGGCTTCTTTGGGAAGCGAGCCAAGACTCACCTACTATTGTCTGCTGGGCCTCCGGCTCTGCTGGTTCACTTGCTCGTAAGCGACTGGAGCGTCAGATTGGTGGAAGCGCAAGCGGTAGAGCAGCCGTACCCACTGCCCAAAGACATGCTCTTGTTTGAGGGGGTGTGCCAGAAGTTGCAGGTAAAAGGTGCGGCCGTTGGCCAGGCGGATTTTGAGCTGGTATCGCGTCTCGTCGTGGATGTAGATCCGGACAAACTTCAAGGGCAGAAGCCTGGCGGAGGAGACAGAAGTGTGCTCATCAGGAGAAGGTAGAAGGAGAAGAAGAGGAGAAGAGTTTGGATTTGATATCCTGCTTTATCACTACCCAAAGGAGTCTCAAAGCGGCTAACACTCTCCTTTCCCTTCCTCCCTCACAACAAACACTCTGTGAGGTGAGTGGGGCTGAGAGACTTCAAAGAAGTGTGACTAGCCCAAGGTCACCCAGCAGCTGCATGTGGAAGAGCGGAGACGCGAAGCAGGTTCACCAGATTATGAATCTACTGCGCTTAATCTCCTGTGGCACAAAATGGCCACTCTCACATCAGTGTGGCAGCTCCGGAAATCAGGCCGTTGTCACCGGTTGTCATTCTACCTGGGTGCTCCCCGCTGCACTGTAGCCTCAGCTCAAAGTGCTGGTGGGGATCAGCCTGAAAACCCTCAAGCCGCTTAGGTTTACCCTAGTCTTTTTTGGTTAACAAATTTTATTTGTTTTTAAACAAACACAATAGCCATTAAATACTTACCTAGCAGTGCCCTTGAGACTGACCCAGAAACTCCAGCAGGTGCAGAATGCCGCGTTGAGACTCCTTACGGGGTCTTCGCCACGGGATCACATTCACCTGGTGCTATACCAGTTGCACTAGCTCCCGATGGAGCAGGAGCAGGTTTAAGGTGCTGATTTTAACCTTTAAAGCCCTATACGGCCTAGGACCCTCGTACCTACGGGACCGCCTCTCCTGGTATGTCCCATGGAAGACCTTACGATCTTCAAACAAAAACATCTTGGAGGTCCCGGGCCACACAGAGGTTAGGCTGGCCTCAACCAGAGCCAGGGCTTTTTCGGCTGTGGCCCCGATCTGTCACAAGAGACTAGGGCCCTGCGGGACTTGACATCTTTCCGCAGGGCCTGCAAGACAGAGGTGTTCCACCAGGCCTTTGGCCAAGGCACAGGCTGACCCTCTCCTTTGGTAATCCTCATAGATCTCTAGCCCAATGGTTGCCACTAATTTGATTTTGAATTGATTTTAGAATGAATTGATTTTAGAATTCTGTGTTACTTTTATTGTTGTTAGCCGCTCTGAGCCCAGCTTTGGCTGAGGAGGGCGGGATATAAATAAATTATTATTATTACATCTAAGGGTGCTTGTTGTATCCATTGTCTTTAGACATACACTTACACACTCAACATTCAAACATAACCTCTCCACTGAGGGTATTGAGTGGTTGGTATAACAAGGTCTTGATTTGGGTCATTAACGTAATTAAGGAAAGGGACCCCCTGTGTCTTGGAAGGTGTCTCTATTCGTGATGCCTTTAACTGCCCTCCTGTATCTGGTAAGACAGTTGGGCATCGCTGTATCCCAGATATTATTCTCCCGTATATTCAGGGGTATTTCAGTCTGGATCTTCCGTTGCTCAGCTATCGCTTATGGTGCTGTGGTCAGTAAGAAGCCTAGTACAGTTGTGCCTTGGTTTTTGAACAGCTTAGTTCTCGAACATTTTGGCTCCTGAACGCTGCAAACTTGGAACTGACTGTTCCGGTTTGGAACTATTTTTGGAAGCTGAACGTCTGATGGGGCTTCGACGACTTCTGATTAGCTGCAAGTCAGAAGCCGCGCTTTGGTTTCCAAACCTTTTGGAAGTCAAACGAACTTCCGGAATGGATTCCATTTGACTTCCAAGGTATGATTGTAGTTCTCTGTGGTGCAGGGTGGAGCTTAGGTCTATGTCCAAAGATAGCAAGGCTAAGGCAGGATTTGGAAAACGAGGTTGGCCTGTAATTGCAGATATAATGGCTTACCTTAGTTAAGAGACTGTCTTTATCCATAGGGCCTTCTGAGAAGGCGCAGAAATGTCATCTTGCTTTGCCACCTGTACCCCAAATCCTCTGAAGCTGCTATGTACCATTGATCCATCTACCTCAGTCGTGAGGAACCTCTGGTCTGCAGGGTTTTTTAGATTCTATGTCTGGGTAGCCAATAAGATTCCCTCTAGCCCATTTCACTTCACTTCATTTATTATGTTTCTATGCCACTTTTCACCCGCGCGAGTTAACAAAGCAGCTTACAAACAACAAATAACAATGACATAATGGAAGATCACGATCACAACATAAATTGTATAAAATAATTAGCAAACTACCAGTGGAACAATTGCAAACCATCAGTAAAACAACCACCTTCTATAATACATTATTAAGAAAACACCCCTCCCACAGATTCCCCATTCATGGTCTATGGTACATAATCTGGAAGCAAAACTTCCAGGCAGCATCGAGATTCCAGACCTTCTCTACGCCTCCTACACCATGATTTAAGGTGGAACCCTAGGAACACAGCCTTGAAAACAGAACACACTGCCTTAAAAGCAAGACCCACTGGAACCTTTGGGACTTACCTCCGAGTTGTAGGGATGCTCCAGGACTGGGCGGTAAGTGCTGAGAAAGGGACTTACCCAAAGAGCTGCAGCTCATCGTCGGGGCCTGGCGATGCTTCAGGATTGGGACACTCGCACTGGTACTGCCCTGTTAAGCATGAGCCGGGTCGGGCCAGCAACATGAGATCCGGCAGCTCCAGGCTTGGGCTGGTGGCAGCAATGCCCACGGTCACCCTGTTGGCTATGTCTCCTGTCTTGGTAACCTGGGAAGAGAGAGACTCCCTTTCTCATGCCTTCACAGCAACTGTCGCTAAAGAACATATTAGGACAGCATTCACATCAGGGCTATTAAAAGCAAGGAAAAGAGACATCTGGTCCTCCCAAACGTCAGGGAATTCCCCAAGCACTTAGTACCAGCTAAAACAGGGGCAAGGAAACCCAGTAGTGTAATGTGTATGGGGAGGGGGAGACATAGGGACGGTTGCCCTGGGCACAAAATTGTTAGGGGGTGCAACATTTCTCTATGCGAAGCAGGAAGTGACCTCTCCAGACAACAGAATGGATCTTCTTTTCTTATCTCTGCAGCTGCGATCTCCTGGGTGATGCAGATGCTTAAAAAAATAAATTCTAAATTTTCCAAAAACAAGGTAAAGGTAAATGACCCCTGGATGGTTACGTCCAGTCAAAGGAGACAAAGGGGTGTGCGATGGTATGAGCTCCAAAAATATAAGACAATTAGTCAAACATTTTCAAATATTCTTTCCCTTGGTAATCAACTTCCCTTCCACCCTTCCGTGGTTTCCTCAATTTATCAATTACTGCTGCATATTATAATTATTACATACCTTCTTTTCTCCATCTTATTCTCAGAGTAACTTTTTTAAAAAACACATGATGTGTTTATGAATTTTATGTATTTAGAATCTATCATTATAATCCGGAAGAACATAAAATAAGTGGAGAGTGCCATCACACAGCCTGTATTGCAACTCTACATATGTTCATGTAGATTGGATCAGTTGATGAACCAACGGCAACACATTTGACTAAGCTTGTTTTAGTCAAGTGGGCTTGCCAGGGTTATATCAGTGGTGTTTGCTGGGGTGGAAAATAGGGAAGCCAACACTAGGCGGAACCAACTAATTCGCTTTGCACTGCATTGACTGTTACGTATGAAGGCAGGCAGGTGTATTTGGCTGATGGCAGCCCTGGGTTGCTTGGGGCAGTTTGCTCTAATGGGGCAGCCTCCACTGCGAGTCAAGTTCCGAACTCACCTGCATGAAATTGCTTTCAAACAGGGGACAATCCTTCAGCAAGCCATATTCCCCGGTAGCTAGGCACCTCTGCAGGTCTCCCATTCCAAAACTTGGGACATCCAGTGGGCACAAAAGCGGTCCGGGCTACTGCAGCCTAGAACCTGTTTGGAGAAGAAGGAGGACATGGCGAAAGTCTGAAAGTGCCAAGGAATCCTATTCTGGTGTTTTATTTTAATGTTTAAAAGGACTTTCCCAAAAAAACCAGAGTCCTTTTTGTTGGGGATAATTCAGACGGAAATTCCCAGGTGTCAAAAAAGGTTATTTATGTATGTCACTACTGCAGCCCGTGTTTTGATAGCCCCAAAATGGAAAACGAGCGAGGTCCCAATCAAAGAAGAATGGCAGCTTAAACTGACGGAATAAACTGCGCAGCTTGCAGACTTAACATACTGAATAAGAAAACAAGAAGAACATATGTTTAAAGAAGATTGGAAAATGTTTATTGAATATATGGGAAATAATTGTGTACAACTGTGAAAACGTTAGCAGCATTAAGATAAATTCAACAGTGTAAATGAGTTTTGATGGATGTAATAATGGAACACTGAATGGCTTAGTTTATGTAAAATATGCAGGAATTTATGCTATGCAAAATGAACTATGGAAAGAGAAGAAGGGAAGTAATTGATATTTTAAGGTTCTTTCAGTGAATATTCTAAAATGTGAAACAGAAAAATTAATTTAAATTATAGAAAAGGGGGGAAGGGGGGGGGGAGAAATCCTATTCTGGTCACAAAAGACAATTGGGAAACAACAATGTCATTTTTTCAGCATTGCAATGTATCACCAGCCAAACATCATGATATGGTGAGACATCGCAATGTTGAGAAGCGGAGGGAGGAACAATTGTGGAAAAGCTGATTCTGAAACCCCTAAAAATGCAGCCAGTGCCCGAATTCATATGCAGCGAGGACAGAGGCAACAGAAATACAGACAGTAGCCCCTTCTGTCTTGATTTTCATCTGCTTGACCAGCCATCGGGGAAACCGCAGACTGCTCCCCAATCATCAGTGGCTAATGTTGGGCAAAAAAAATATATCAAAAAAATCAGAGGAGGGTAATAAAGTGATCATGGTTCTGCAAGGCAGTAGAGAAGGAGGCAGCGTGTTGATGCACAAAACCCCCATTTGTTCTTTCTTCTCCCCCCAAAAAAGAATTTGCCACAAGCAGGGCCTGATTTAAGTTTGAGGAGGCCCTAAGCTACTGAAGGTAATGGGGCCCTTTATATGTCCAGCTGTCCTTTGTCAACAACAAATTGTCACTTTTTTGTGTTGAATATATACTATATGGTAATTTATGGACATAACAGGTATCTAAAGCCATTTGCACATGCAGAATGTAGGCACCCTATATCTAGAAATGAGCAAACCAGTGGTATTTTGGGGAGCAGGCTAGCAGGCGGGGCCCATGACTTACATCAGAGGAGCCTACACAACACAAAACACTGTTGTTGTATGTAGGTTTTATTTTATTTAGTTTTTTAACTTATATTTTGAAAATGTACATCTTTTTTTTTTCCTTAATTTTTTTTGGGGGGGCCCAAGAGACTGGGGCCCTAAGCTATAGCTTGTTAAGCTTATATGTAAATCTGGTACTGGCTTCAATTCAACAGGATCGCAGCCTAAATAGTGCACATTCCTTGGGAGGCGACTGCTTCCCCTCCGCCGCCACCTGCTCTTCGTCCACCCAGCAAGCTTCCCGCCTTTTTTTTAAAACCGGGTAGCATTCAGGGGAGGAGGTCCAGCCGCTGCGCACGCGCGTGCGAGCCAAACCTTCGGCGGCCTCCGATTGGCTCGTTTCACCTCGCCGAGACGCCTCGGTTAACCCACGCCTGCCCCTCCTCCCATAGTGCCTTGCGGCCCGCTCCGTCACGTGACAGGGGAAAAAGGGAGCAATGGCCGCCGTGGGGGCCGCTGGAAGGCCTTCCAGCCGCTCCCTCCCGGTTTTCCTCGCCCTCCTCCTCCTGCTGTCGTCGCCGTTCCTCGCCCGGGCCGCCGGAGCTGGGAGCTGCCGGGGGGAGTCGGGCCTCAGAGTGAGTCTCCTGAGGGGTGGGTAATTAATATGCAATGAGGGCCGAGCAAGGATTGGCTGCCGGGAGACCGGCTGATTAGTATTCAAGAGCGTCTGCCGGGTCAGAGGAGAAGCCTGCTTAGTCTTGCGTTTGGCTTCGTACAGCGACCGGCCAGGGGCCCCTGAGAAGCCCCATGGGCAGGAGACAGGGGCAGCGGCCCTGTCAGAGATGCGTACTCAGCACGTACGCCTAATCACGTTTCCCCTCCACGCACCCCAAAGAATTCTGGGAACTGTAGTTTTCTTAACTGACAGCACCCTTAAACTACAGTTCCCATTGTAAAGCATGGGGTGCTTTACAGTGTATAGCGTATATACAGTGGTACCTCGGGTTACATATGCTTCAGGTTACATACGCTTCAGGTTACAGACTCCACTAACCCAGAAATAGTACCTCGGGTTAAGAACTTTGCTTCAGGATGAGAACAGAAATCGTGCTCGTGTGGCGCAGCGGCAACGGGAGGCCCCATTAGCTAAAGTGGTGCTTCAGGTTAAGAACAGTTTCCGGTTAAGAACGGACCTCTGGAACGAATTAAGTACTTAACCCGAGGTACCACTGTACAGACAGATTCTGGAGGTAGCATCGAGCCACAATGACTAGTAGCCTTAACTCCCATGAATTTGTCCAGCCCCACCCCACGTTTGAATCTGTGCCGGGTTGTGACTGTTGCAGTGGCTTGTGGCAGTGAGTTCCAGAGGTTTTAGCTTGCTTCTTTCTGAGGAAGTACATTGTTTTGCCCGTCCTGAAAGTCCTAGCATTCAGCTTCGTCGGAAGGCTTGAGAAACTTGGGTGTCAGCTTCGAGTGTTATAAGAGAGGGAAAACAGCCTCTCTTGTCCACTTTCTCCTCTTCAGACGTAATGAGCTCCTGCTTAGAAATGAGGCAACTGCTCCAGCATGAGTTCCGCAGTGTGTGGTTGGCATCACCAAGTTGGGACAGGTGAATTTCCAGTGACTTGAACTGGCTGCTGTGGGGCTAGAGAGGTGTTTTTCTTTGCACTTAGCACAACTGTTACCTAATAAAGTCTGTGTCATACTTCTTGCAAGTCATTTAAATGGGTGGCAAACCTGTTGTATACACAGTATAACGTCTCAAGTGGCATTTTATGCATCTGAAGTGAGCTCTAGTCTAAAAAAGTTTGTCACAATGAATCAGTCTTTTAGCTACTATAATATTTAGTTGTATTTACATGTCATAAATCTACTTTTTCTGGCATTGCCCATTGTTTTCACCCTGAATGAAAATATCAGTATTTTGTAATCAGTGTATGCCACTAAATCTATGAGAGTCTGTTCCCAAGCAAGACATGCTGTGTATACTGGCATTGAAAAGCTCTGTTGTATTTGCTTCATGGCACTCAACAGTGTGCTGTTTAAGAAAATAGGTGTTAGGCTTGTTAAATAGTTACACATGTGGTATATGATAAAGAACGGGGGCACAGCAGAGGATGGGGACAGAAGCCGAAAGAATATCAGAATCACTCTCTGATCTACCTTTGTTCCTTCCAGCCAGGTGAGGCTCGTGATACTGAGGCCTGTGGACTGAACCTGCAGCTGGAGCATTCATTTGAGTTGGGTGAGTTGATGGGGTAGGGATGGACCCAAGGGTTTGTGAAGCCTGATTAGGCAACATACCCAGGGTGGGTGAAGGTTCATGGCATCAGGCTCATCCACAACCTGCACATGCTCAGCTGAATGTCTATATTGTATAATCATAGAATTGTAGAGTTGGACGGGATCCGAAGGGTCAGCTAGCCCAACCCCCTGCAATGCAGGAATCTCAACTAAAGCATCCATGACAGATGGCCATCCAACCTCTGCTTAAAGACCTCCAAGGAAGGAGAGTCCACAACCTCCTGAGGGAGTGTGTTCCATTTGTTCATAAATGTATACATGCTGGGATCTTTTCATTTGTGTGCAGTTGTATGTATGTGACTCACCTTGGATATTTTGTGATAATGGGGGCTTGGCATTGCAGAATTATTATGAGATTCCTGGTCTGATGGCCCTACTGGGTTCAGGAAGGGTGCATGTTGTTCATTAAGGTGGGATTTCGGGAGATTTTCCCTAATTTGCAGGAGGTAATATGCATCAGGGAATTTTCAGTTTACTTTGGGGAAAAATCTAATATCCCAGAAAGTGATTTGATTTAGTATGCTTATTTTACTTGTAAGCATAGCTAAAAGTTTTGAAACTGCCAGGCTTGCCTGATGCATTTGCAGTTGGCATCAGTTCACTATTACTAATGAACTTATGGAACAGGGGGGGAAATCCATTAAAAAAGGAACCCCCGCACATTGCGCTGCTGCTGCTGTTGTGCCCCTCCCAGATACAAGCTTGGATTTTATCTCCTGCCACAGGCAATGTGGGGTGTAAGTCACCCCTAATGTTGTATGTGAAGCAGAAGAGGAAGAGATTACTTTGTAGATAGATTTTGCTTTGGGTATGACGAGTGAGGCTTGAGAAGGCCTTTTCCTTCAGAATGTGGGCTCTAGTCCATGAAAGCATAAATCATAACTTTCCTCTTCTGTGCACTCTTGCAAAACCCTGGCCCTTGTCCATTCCCCCAGCAGTACTGTCACTGGAAAGCACTGTAAGTTTCCCAGACTAGCTGAGAGGAGGGGAAGCCCTGTCCCCTCTATTCTGTTCCCAGTTCCTGGGAAAGGTGAAGTGAAGCACCCCTGCCCTCATTTGGGGCAACTGCTGCATTGAGGAAGGATTAAAGAAGAGTCCATCTGCAGCTGTCCAGCACATTCACATGCCTACTTTCGCCCAAGAATTTTTGACTACGTTTGTGTTCCAAAAATAGAAGTTCCTTAAAAATACGTATTTTAAAATCCACCAAGCAATTTCTTGTTTCAGTTTTCAACAGTGCCTGCCTATGTAAACTCTTATGTGCGCACCTGTTCTCTGTTTGTGCTGCACTGGGGTCTAGATTGCGTTGGTAGGGCTTGGCTTGATGGTTGTGTGCATTCCACCTCCGACATGCTGGTGAGAAAAGGGACAGAGATGCATCGCACCAGTGGATTTCTGATGTGAGGTCTAGTTGGAATTAAGACTCTTGGGATCTCCAGATTTGGGCCTTGCTGGTCAGGAGGTATATATAGAAAGAGGCATGGGTTTCATCCTACCGGAGTTTGACTGTGATCCAGGGCCCTGTGGGATTTTCTTTTTCTTTCAGATGACAGCATCCGGTTCAAAAAGCGGGGCACCCTCTTGTGGAGTGTGGGCCCCGACTCCAGCCTCTCACTAAGCCAGAAGCAGTTGTCTGAGGAAGAGCGCAACAAACTCCGGGTGAGTGTGGGTGGAAGAGGAGAAGCGTTGTCTTCACCAGGAGAATCAGTCTCAGTTCGCTAAGGGGCACTTTGAAAGAGGGTGACTTTCTTCTAGTGAGGGTGAGTCATGGATGGAAGGGGGACTTTGGTGATGCTGCACTTGGAGTGTGTGTTGTGTGCCATGCACCTGCCAGCTACCAGCAGGATAGTGTGTCTTCTTCTTTGACGATCGCTCGTAGCCAAGTAAGATTGTCTTCCATAAACACAGTTTTAACAGTGAGTCCGTAAGTGACTGTGGAGGCCAATTCTGGATCCACACATCCTTTCACAATGGGGACATAGGTTTCCGGGCGGGAGTTGATCACGGTGAAGGTTTGCCAAGCGTGCCTTCCTCTTAGCGCGTTTCTCCCTTTCGTCCTGAGTTCGAGAGTCTTCAAAGCCCATGACACCTTGGCAAAGGCTGTTTTCCAATTGGAGCGCTCGCAGGCAGGCCAGTGTTTCCCAGTTGTTGGTGTTTATGCTACATTTTTTATGGTGGCTGTGCCTCTGAAACAGAATTGTAGCATCCTTGTGCCTCCTTTCTACTTATGTGTCTCTTCTCCACAAACCCCAGGAGGTGGCAACAGAGGGTGGGCTGTACCGTGTGCGGATCCCACGAAGGCCCCTGGGCAGCATGGAGGAGGCTGGAGTTGAATACGTCACCTCTTTCATCCGAGCGGTGAGTGCCATTCATGGGGAACCCTGGGCAGGGGTCCTACTTTTCTGCATGTGGAGAGTGCAGATGGAGAAGCTGAATTCTGCCCGGCATCTTGGATCACCTCTTTGCCAGAACACCCACAAACGGGTGGATTTCTTTCTCTCATATACACCTGCCTGGACTTTACAGTCGGGTAGAGGTGACTTCTTAGCAACACTGCAGCCAACATTTGAGAGGGCATTCTCAATATTGACACTCAGTTGTGGAGTCCCCTCCCTTCACAGATTGCACTGGCACAAACCCTGATGGGCTTTTGGTGCCAGGCAAGAAAACATTTTCGCTCAGGCCTTTGGCCACACTGGATGTGGAGTTGCATAGCCTGCCCCTCTTTGCCTCATTGAATTATTGTATGTGAAGATGAGCTTACTGTTTTACAGGTTTTCTGTACTTGGTTTTCATTGTGTATTATGTGGTTACATTTTACACTGTATCCCGCCTTGGAATTGTTTTAAGGAAGAGCAGTCTAAAAACTTGCTAAATAAGTATCTAGCCTAGGCACATGGCAGCTTTGGAAGTGGTTGAGGGTACATGTATCTTTTGGGGGGGGGTTGAGAGAGAGCCAGAAATGTGGGGAAACATTGGCTTGGTTCCTAAGTTAGAAACTTGTCTGTGATGCTTCCTAAAGGCGCTAGGGGGCTGATTCGGCTCCAGAAGAAAGGAACTCCTTCCTTGTTGGCACAGCTACCAAGAACCCAACTCCCACATGCACTTGGGGTTTGGTCATTATTATCCTCTAATCTTTAGAAACTGGCAGAACGTCGGAAGACAGTGGCCAAGTTCAAAATGAGTCTGTCTCTGGACAGAAGATTGCCTGCTGTGGGCTCCATTTACTCACCACCGGTGGTTTTTTTAGCTGAGCCGAGGAAGGCCAGCTTGCGTCCCATTGCTTGTTTGCGTTGGAGAAAAGGGTAAGATGGTCAACAGCTTCTGTCTGTCTTCCCCTTCCTTGCAGTGCTCCATGGTGGAGTCTCATCTGTCAGACAGGCTGACTGTTCACACGGATGTCGCTGGCAACATCATTGGTCTCTCCATTGTCACCATGCCCAGTTCCTGCCATGGGGCTGAGGTGGAAGATGTGGACCTGGAGCTCTTCAATACCACCGTCCTCCTCCAGCAGCCCATACCAGCAGCTGTGTGAGTCTCTGTGTGCAGTTAGGCAGGGCTGGCAGCAGGGGTTCTGGTAGGCAGCGAAGTAGGTAACGAATGCATGGAACTCACTGCCACAAGATGTGGTGATGGACACTTGCTTAGATGTCTTGTATAAATGAGGGGAGGGACTGCAAAACATTGCTTTGTGTATTATTAATATTATTACTTGGTCCATAGGGAAAACTGTACAGTGGTACCTTGGTTTGCAACCGTTTTGGATTACAACCATGTCAAATCCAAAAGTGTGTGTCCCTTTTTTAATTACAACCCATTTTTAATTTTTTATTATAACCCATATATTTTTGGGAGGCTCCAGTGGCGAAAGCACACCTTGGGTTACAACCTGTTTTGGTTTACAACCAGACCTCCGGAACGGATTGTGGTTGTAAACCAAGGTACCACTGTATTGAAATGTGTTGGGCGTATCACATGTTGTAATAATATTCCATTTATTTTTAGCAGCAGCATGAGGATTTGCACCTCCCTCCGCTCTCTCTCTCTCTCTTTTCTGGCTTTGACTTCTTATTTTTTGCCACTGACAGCCTTTTGCTTTCTTCCCCAGCCCTGAGACGGCAGCGTTTATAGAACGCATGGAACAAGAGCAGGCTCAGAAAGCCAAGAATCCGCAGGAGCAGAAATCTTTCTTTGCCAAATATGTAAGTGGGGGTGGGGAAGAGCAGCTGCCCAGCTCCTCCCTTCTCTTCCTCTCCCCTCCATACAAAAATACAGAATAAGGTCAGGAGTCCGACTGCTGGCTTGACTCTGAATCTGGCCAAAGCACTGCTCTTGGGTGAGGGTGGAGGGCGATCCCTGCTCCCTACTCTGATATCTGTTCTCCCCAATCCCTGCAGTGGCATTTAATTCTGGGCGGGGCAGTGCTTCTCCTAGCAACCAGCTCTGCAACAGCCCCTCGGGAGCCAGGACGTCAGCCCTGAGCAAAAGTAAAGCCACACTCAGCTCATCTTGCTTCCATCTTCCTCCTGCACACCTTCAATACTTTTCGGTGCTCCCCTTTCTCCCTCCCTCCCACACCCCCGCCAGTATCTCCCTGAAAGGACAACCCCCCCCACAAAAAAGCCTTTCCTGTAAGCCTCTTTCTGTCTCACAACCCCTGTATCACAGATGAGAAAGCTTTGGCCCTCCAGGTGAAGGACTCCAACCCCTGTCAGCCCTAGGCAGCATGGTCTGGGGTGATGGGAGTTATAGGATGTTATAGGAGTAACATCAGGAGGGCCCTGGGTTTCCCACCCCACTGCTGTCTATCAAGGTGGAGGGTGCTTAAGGTAGATAGATGCATCTTCCCCCATTCACCACCTGTGGATCGATTGACTCAGTGGGCTGGTGTTCCATTTTCTAGTCCCTGGTACAGTACATTCCAAGAACAGCCAAAGCCTTCAAAAGCTTGTTGCCACGTTTTGTTTTGATTTCATTTACCTACTACTTGCCCTGCTTGAGTCAAGAAACTTGTCTTCTCTGCCCCCTGGTTGGATAGCTAACTCTTTGTGAAAAGAAAGCCAGGCTCATTTTATGGAAACGGGAGCCTAGCTCTTCCTCTGTGTCCTTTTCTGTTTCGTCCTGCCAGGCTTTTGCTCCCCTGCACCCCAGCAAAGCATGGTAGAATCAAAATTCCCTTTCCTGGTGGAAGGTCCTTCCTACTTCATGAGCACAACCCCCTTTCCACTGGCTGTCACGGAGACTTAACCATTTTTAATCCCTGGTGGTGGGAATCTTGTGATTGGGATTTGGAAAAAGGGACTGTGTGTCCATGCCATTGGGGAGGGAGGGATACACAACACGGAATGGCGTTTTGGTTTTCAAGTGAACCCTCTTGCGGAGGCGAAGTGGCTGATGGGGGTGGGTCAGACCTTGAGGGTGGTGGGGGCACATGTTGCCATTGCCCAGGAGGAGAATTCAGGGAAGGGGCAGGTGCATTGCACAGGAGGGAGAGCCTCTTTTCAGCTGTAACCTCTTTCTCTTTCTCCCGCAGTGGATGTACATAATCCCCATTGTCCTGTTCCTCATGATGTCTGGAGCACCTGACGCGGGGGGACAAGGAGGGGGCAATGGAGGCAGTGCCGGGGGAGGGGGGCGGTGAGGGGAACCTGCCTTTTCTACGTTGCAGGAAGGAATCGTGTAAATAAATAATATTGGAGGAAAATGGCATCTCTCCTAGTTTTGATTTGTGGGGGAGCAGGGCCAGGATCAATCGTGAAATAAGTGCTGCTGGAGTTCGAGAGGAAATGTCAGCTTGCCCTCCTGTCAACCCAGGTAGATTCGCTCCCAAGTAACCACACTACTGTGTCCCTGGGCATCCTAATATTTATGTCCAAGTGACTCAATTTTTGCCTTCAGGATTCAGAACAGGAAATGGTTATCTGACCAAGCCCTGCAGCTGAAACTGTCCACGATTCTAGACTGTTGTATCCCTGAAAACATGAGGACTAGGAGCTTGCTGGGTTAAAAAAAAAAGATTGTAGAAGATATTTGTAGGATGCCTTTGTTACTAGCAGAGGAGATGAGGCTGAAAACAGTAGTACAGGGAAGAGATGTATAGGTGGAATCAATAAGTTACAGCTGGCTCTCCTGATAATACTGAAAACAAAAGGAACAACCGACAGCATGCTCAAAATAACCCAGTTACCAGGTGCCACAGCTCTATCTATGGAACCGAGTGTATTTTTGCCAATTCCCGTCCTGACAAAGACAAGAGGTGGATTCAAGCCATCCGCTTCTGTGCATTTTCTAGAGCAAGGATTCTCAAACTTTCCATGCAGACCTGGACCTGCCTGAGATGGCTAAAGATTACTGGGATTGTCAGCTACAAACTGGTGGTGCAGGGCACAGCCGGTCACAAAATGGAGGCAGGTGGAGGCAGAGTTGGGCATAAACTGGCAACAACCAGCATCATGCTGGTATCCAATCCATTGAATTTGCTATAGATTATTTGCCATAGTGGTTTCCTTGTGGCAAGGAGTTTCATAATTAAGCTTTTCTCAAGCCAAGCACAGGCATTCGCTCTGGGAGTTTTACGATCCAGCTTCCACATTCTAGGCAGAATTTGCTCACCCAAGTGCTCTAATTAGAGAAGCGTAGTCTTTGTTATTTTCCCCTTTCTATGTGCCTCTCAGAGTAATTTTTAGCCATCACCTGTAGCTTCTGCTTTTGCTTCCTAAAAAAACAACCTTGCCCGTTTCTTTCATCCATCCTCTCTGGTCCTTTTACATTCACTTCCTCCTGTGGCAGCCCCTGTAATCCTCTTCCCCTCTTTCCGGTTTGGTGGTGGTGATTATTATTTTATCAGTAATACCTTTCTATCTCACTTTTTAATTTCCTTTAACACTTCCGGCCCTTACTCCTGAGAAGGGGGGAACCTCCCTGCCTCTGAACCTCTCTCTGTTGGCTACCTTTGCTCAGCATGTAAGGAGTGGCTCTTGCTGGCATTAGTTCAACCAAAAGGCTTTGGCAGGGCCAGAGAGTCGGCAGGCAAGGAAGAAGTACTGTGCCGGCTGTGCCACTGAGGCCCACTGGTGTATCCCAGTTGGAAAAACTGTCCTAGAGGTCAGGGGCAGAGATGGGAACTGCTCTCGCTGGACTTAAATCCCAATTGAATCTTGGGTGCTGTTTGTTGCAGGCAAGGGCAGGAAGTGTCCAGCAGAAGAGTCAGTAGTTTTCCCCCCAAAAAAGTGGCTCTGGGAGTTTACCTTCCCATCAATGTGAATGGGCTCATTTCTGCCATGGGCCTTGTGCCGCTGCTTCACTGAGCCTGGCTTTGGCAAGTAGCTGGTGGGAAACACTTCATTCGCTTTGGCAGCCGCATCAACCTTTGCTGGTTAAACCGGCCTCTGTAAGAAGGCAGCCTGTCTCTTTATGAGCAGGGGAACAAATCAGCTATGCAATGTTGCCTTCACCCTTTAGTTCCCAAGGCTGTCCTATAAGGTCAATAACCCATTCCTAATAGGCTCTTGTCAAACACTTAGTAGGCAGAACATTCAGCTAGATGGATGGAACATCTTGGAGAAACTTGCAGACTTGATGTCTGGCTTTGAGTGGAACTGGTGTGCTTGTTTAATCAGGAACTTTGTCTCCTCCTCCATTGAGTCATGCTAGATTTTGTGGCTGGAATGTGAAGTGCTGCTTCCTTGGAACACTTTGAATGCCCCGGTCCCTTATGTGAGGAATGTGCATCCACAAAAAGGTGAAGAGCTATGGGCCAAGATAGCAGTAACAGCTTCCCTGAAGCTACAACCAACTAAGGCAAGGCAGAAAGGAGGGCCTTTCTGCACCATTGTCAGCTAGTTCCAAATATTCCAAGTTAGTTGCCTTGTAGTAGTTAAGAAGGGGAGGATGTGACAGGTAAGACAGACACACAGTAAGTCCCTGTTGCTTGTTGGGCAAAATGAGCCACTCCCAGTTCTTAGCAACTACCGTGAACCATATATGAGCGTCGGCCGAGACTGTCCTGCCTACCTGTTACGACCCAGAACCCAGAACGCATGGATCCCCCGTTGTGGTGGTCCTGGCCGATGTTCTTCCATGCTGCGTCCCTCACGATTGTGGGTCACTCTTGTGGCCCAGCTGGGCTTCCTGTAGCTTCCTGTCCCTGTGTTGCCGCAGCAACAACAAAGGAACAGAACTTGGGAGTGGGGAGGAGTTCTAGAATGTGTGGTGCACAGGAAGGCAAACGCAGAAGGTATTTGGCTTCCTGGGTGGTGGGGTGGCCTCATTGTGAAGCTTGAACCCAGAACTCTTGAAACAGGAGGATCGTGTGGCTGAATGTGGAACTGGTCCCGGGGATGAGAGCTTGGAGCTGTGTGAAGGAGAGTCCGTGAAACAGATGGGGCTTGAATTAGGAGTCAAGCCATGGCCCCATGTCTGTTTAATACGGCGAGTAGGCTATGAGCCTCCACACAGCTAGTATTTTACCCCAACAGTCTGCCTGGAATAAACTGAAGGGCTGCACTTTTGCTTATATTGTATAATTCTGCTTCCAAGACGGTTCACTGGGGCAGTTGTAGGAACTGGTGAGTTGGATGCAAGCCAAGGGGGTGATTTAAAAAGTGAATGCTGTGCAGGGAGTTTTACTTGAGGGGTTTTTAAAAAAACCTTTTTTGGATACATGAGGTTTCAGCTGATGTTGCTGATCTGTCCCGGAGCTTTTCTTTGCATTCACCAGACCTAGAAACCAGAGGAACTTTTGTTCCCCGCAGAGGAAGGCCAAGGCATTTAGGCTGCTGATTCTGCAGTCCTGCACCTGCACCTGCACCTACTTAGCCTGCCCCATTTCTTTTCTGCAGGGTCCAGACTGCTGCACTTTAAATAAAGATAACCAGCTGCAGCAGCAGCACATCTCTTCTGCTGTCTCATAGCTGTGACGGTTTCTGCAACTTGGGTGCTCCACTGGGCAAGAACGATGAATAGTGGGTTTCTGTTCTTTTTCACGTAAACAGTGCTTGTGTTTTTTGGACAAAAGGAAGAGCCTGGTTGCGGATGCAGGGTCCAGTGGACCCTACTGTGCCATAGAGAACTCCAGATCCTTGCTCCAGTCTTTTCCCTTCTTGCTGATTTAAGTACATTCAGGCTCTACCCACTGGGATCAGAGAAGTATTGATCTGTTGGTCTAGTGGGATCTCCAGCTCCTTTGCTAGCCCAGCTTCCTGAGCCTCTTGTCCTTGGAACATGACAAGGTCAAGAACTGAACTACCTTACAACTGCTTTATTTATATCTTGACCCGAAGAGTCCTTACTGAGCCTGACTCCTTAACACTGCAACGCAGGCAGGGTCAGGCACCATTTACAAGGCCAGCTTTTGTAAGTTAAACCCCAAGAGGGGGCTGGTAGCGGAGGGACAGAGAGATCTTCCTCCACCAAACCTGCTGTACTTTTGTGCTGATTATTTTGCCTGTTTACATACCTGAAAGTAATTCTCTTGCTTCCTATGGCTACAGTTGCTGCAGAATTAAGCAAGTCCTTAAATATGCAGCAACTGTAAAAGCCCTTGCTGCTTAGCGGCCTGGGGATGGGGTGACCTGTGGCCCCCTCCACCTGTTGACAGCATATCTCTCGCCACTGCTGCTGGGCTGCCTAGGTCTGCTGGAAGTTGGCAGTCCATAAACACCTGGAGGCATAGGTTTCCCATTCCTGATTAATGGAATTTTTGAAGTTGGCTGTGTGCAGCAGGCTAGCAGGTTGGGGGTGCTAGAACCTTTCCCCTCAATGTCTAGTTTTCTATCTGGAGGCATTCTTGACATAAAGCTTTTACAGTCCCCCTTCCAAATGTGGTCTTCCTGAGAAGCAGGAACAGTGTTCTCAGTGGTCTTTGACCTGACCCTTTTTGCCGGGTTTGTCTGAGGTCCTGCAATGTACTTCTTCTCCCCAAATTCAGCCACTCTTGGGAGCTTCATTTCTGTCTACATTCTTGGTTGGGACTTGGGTACATCTATTAGCCTGGATAACACATG
Organism: Podarcis siculus; assembly: GCA_034642415.1. Lineage (NCBI taxonomy): Eukaryota > Metazoa > Chordata > Lepidosauria > Squamata > Lacertidae > Podarcis > Podarcis siculus. The sequence continues at coordinate 4,020,733 of JAXCMG010000034.1, forward strand.
CTCACCCCAAAACACAGACGCAAACTGGCAGGACAGGATTTCTTCTTCCTGTCTTGAAGGCCTTGGCTACATAAAGTCTGGTTCTTTTGTGGCTGGCTGAGGGATTTCATACAGATCAGCTGATGCATTTTTAAAAAATAAAACAAGTGTGTATTGAAAAGTCAGAGCAACTGTGCTACCTGCGTGCTAGATTTCGCAGTTTGCAACATGATCATTCTATATAGCTAGAGATGGGGCACCTGTGGACCTCCAGATGTTGTATTCAGATTCCTGCCGGTTGCTTAGTCATGGGTGGGAGTTGTAATCTCAACAACAGCTGGAGGGGGGCTGGTTCCCCATCCCTACAATGTCAGGCTCTAAATCCTCACCCCACACTCAGTGGTGTAGCGTGGGCTGCCAGTGCCCGGGGACATGTGGAAGGGGGGCTAGGGAGGAATATTCATGCACATTCAACTGCCTTATGGCGTCCGTGTCACCCAGGAGATCACAGCTGGAGCGATAAGAAGAGTTGTTCTGTTGTCTGGAGAGATCACTTCCTGGTTCACATGGGGAAGCTGTTTTCCAAGAGCCCAGCAAGAGAATCACGCAGCTTTATTGAGGCAACTCTGGGTGTTGAAATTTTGCCCCCCTAACAATTCTGCACTCTGGAGAACTGCCCCTGTGCCCCCCTATGCTACGCCACTGCCCACCCCACCCCAAGCTTAAGATGCCACAGTTGTCTGCAGTGCCGTTCAGTCGCCAGGTTCGCCAGTAGAATGAATTTCTATGGAAATGACTAGGACAGTGTTTCTTGGGTTGTTTTTGGACTACAGTTCCCATCATCCCTGGCCACTGGTTCTGCTTGCTAGGGATGATGGGAGTTGTAGTCCATCAACAGCTGGAGACCAAAGTTCGGGAAATACTGGACTTAGGGGAATGTTTCCGAGAGCGACAAGCCCAAAACGATTTGGAACCCACAAACCCAGCTTCAGCCCTCCACTGCTTCAATCTCATTGGTCTTAAAGATGGTGTTTTTATCCAGTTTTATTGATGTCACGGTTTTGTTTTGTTTTAGCAGCAGCTTCAAGTTCCAAACCTATTGCAGAGAGAGAACACCTTCCGGCCCCCTCCCCTCCCCCACTCGTGCCGGGCGGGTTGGTACCCAAGCAATTGGGGGGGAGGTATATGGCTTCTCCAAAAAAAAGGGGGACAGAGGTTTAGGAAGCAGGGCTGTTTTTCCTGTTTTGTTCCCCTCCCCACTTTCATTTCACACACTTTTTATATTATTAAAATAAATAAATAACCCCAAAAAAACAACCCAACCATAAACAGGACAGAATCTCAATAAACGAGAGGACGGACAAAGACAAAATGACGAATGGACGTGCGTTTTGGGTGGGTGGGGGCATAGAAGGAGGGCAAGGGCGGGGGGAAACAGAACACCTTTTGACATTCCCGTAAAATAAAAGAAAGGAGAGGAAGGAGGGCGGGGGGGGGGGGGGGAGAGAGAAGCAGGGAGAAAGAGCGACACAAGCAGGACTTTTATAAGACAAAACTAGGACACCTGGGTTCTCTGAACAGGCACTCCCCCAGCTTAAATCTGGGAACCAGCCCGCCTACCCAAACCGGGCGGGAGGCAACCATGCAAGCTACAGAAGAACTAAATTAACAAAGTTTGGAGAAGGAGGGGGGAAGAGAGACACTGTTACCCCCATACACTTACACACACACGCACACGAACAGTCCAGAATCGGTTGACTACGCTGGGAGTTCAGGGAGGCCCCAATCCAGTTTAAAGGAGGAGCAAAACATGGGCTCCAAACTTTGTCCATCGTGGAGCCTTTGGTGGTGACTACAGGCCACCACCTAATCCGCGCTGAGAAATGCCACGGCCATTTTCAGCATGGGTGGACACAGTCGGACACGACTGGCAGTGCCCCCCCCTTAACCCTCTCTTTGCCAGTTGCCCCTCTGGGCAGAGTAGCGAGGGCAGGAAAGCCCCAACGTCTCCCCCTGCCCCACATGCAGACTGGAGCAAAGGGTCCAGCGTGCATTCTTGCGAAATGGGAGGACCTTTTCCCTCTCTGCCCCCCAACTAGGCAGTAGAAGGAACCACTCCCTGTTCTCTTACCTCATCCAAGAGGCCTATTGTGACGAGAGAAAGCAAAGACTAGAGAGGGAGCCCAGAATATTCCCTCCACCCCACCACACACAAAAACACATCCACATTCCCCAGCAGAGGGTAAACAGTCACTTTGTCCAAAATTCACAGCTAGGAAGAGAGCGAAATCCCATACTTGGGGTTGGGAGTGGGGAGGGAGATGGGAGAAGGTTAAATCTGGGAACCTGTCAAAAAATGTCCCTCCTGCCCTTCCTGGAGTCTCTGTTGCTTTTGCTGTCAAAACTCCCAACAGAGCAGTCGCCTCGCCCACAGGTGTGTTTCATGAAGGGGGGCACCTGTTGGTTTCCTGCCTGCCATGCAACTTGTTGAAAAGGTACGGGACCTCCGCCGGAAAACAAAAAGGTGGCGTGCCCGAACTCTCCAGCCTGACCCTTCATAGCAAAGACTCCCAAAACATGCATGTCACCGGCTGCCACCTCCCCTCCCTCCCCGATGTAAAAAGGACAAGGGGGGAAAAGGGGAATGTCTTTCCGCTCCAGACGCCCAGCACGCACAATTCCTGCCCCGCATGGAAAAATGCTCCTTGGTGGCTGCCTTTATGGCTTTGGAAAACAATAAATAAGATGCAACAGGCAGCGGTTTCCTGGGGGATCGAAGAAGGGCAGATCTCACACCCCACCATATCAGGCGTCCCCCCCCCCTTTGCTGACAGTTCCTGTGGGGTGGGGGTCGGAGGAAACAACAGTCCAGAAAGTTCCGAGGCTGAGCGCACATCACTGGAACCCTAAAGAAAGGAAAGGAAAATTGATGTTGGTTTCTTTGCCGCTCCTTCTTCTCCCCCTGCGCGCCACCCACCACAGCCCATTCCCAAAATGTTAGATTTTGTGTTGAGAATGTTTGAGATCACCATGTTTTGGCTCTGGAAGGCACAACAGCCGCAAGGTACCAGCATACATTTTAGTCTAGGTTGGGCATAATGGGGAGAGAGACAAAAGGGGAGGTACCTTTTAGACAGCAGCATTTGGGATAGGATGGAACTGGGAGTTGGCTGGTAGGGATGGGAGCCCGTGGCCCTCCAGGTGCCATTGGACTACAACTCCCATCATCCACTGGCCATGCCAGCTGGGGGTGATGGGCACTGGAGTACAACAACATGCAAGAGGGCCACAGGCACCCCATCCCTGCTCTGAACAGTGATACTCTCTAATTATTGAAATTTGTATACTGCTTTAACTGTGGTTTCAGTGGGGTTTAGTTTAGCGTTGTGTGTGTGTTAGAAACAGGTTGGAACAGTGGTACCTTGCTACTCAAATGCCTTGGCTCCCGAACAAATCGGTTCCTGAACACCGCAAACCCGGAAGTGAGTGTTCTGGTTTGCGAACGTTTTTCCGATTGAGTGCAGGAAGCTCCTGCAGCCAATCGGAAGCCACGCCTTGGTTTTTGAACCATTCCGGGAGTCGAACGGAATCCGGGAACAGATTAAGTTCAAGAACCAAGGTACCACTGTATTATTGATGGCATCTGTCTGTCTCAAGAGACAGTGAAATGCGCCTCCAAGGGTGAAGTCAAACTGCTGGGGAATCACAGCACCAGCTGTGGCTGCAGAGACTGGTATGGCTGATAGTATGGCTGAGAAGTGCACAAGAACCAACATATTTGCACATCCTCTGTCCACCTCTCAGCGCAGGTAATCCACCAGGGTTGTGCTGGAGTTGTTGGCATCTGTCTGTCTCGAGGGAAATGGGAGTGTGCCTCTGGGAGTGAAGTCAAACCGCTGAGTTAACAGCACCCAAAGTCACCTCCCCGGGGCATAAGCCTGGACAGGGTATATGGAAGTCCTGGGCTGCCCAGACAAGTTCCCCCCTTTGCCCTGGCCTCCCCGATGTGGTCCAAAGGAAAGCAGAGCAAAACGTTTGGCACCAGGAGTTGCCAGAAGATGCCATCCCACCCACTTAGGGACTCCACTCTGGATTTGTGTAGGGTTTAGTCCTTAGTGGTTGGCATAGAAGGGGGGTGGGGATCCTACAAATCCCATATGAACATAATCCACAATATAATAAAATGAAAAGACCATCCAACCAGATCCCTTGGCATTTTAGGTAAAGGTAAAGGGACCCCTGACCATTAGGTCCAGTAGTGGTCGACTCTGGGGTTGCGGCGCTCATCTCGCTTTATTGGCCAAGGGAGCCGGCGTACAGCTTCCGGGTCATGTGGTCAGCAGGACTAAGCCGCTTCTGGCGAACCAGAGCAGCGCACAGAAACGCCGTTTACCTTCCCGCTGAAGCGGTACCTATTTATCTACTTGCACTTTGACTTGCTTTCGAACTGCTAGGTTGGCAGGAGCAGGGACCGAGCAACAGGAGCTCACCCCGTTGCGGGGATTCGAACCGCTGACCTTCTGATTGGCAAGTCCTAGGCTCTGTGGTTTAACCCACAGCGCCACCCACGTCCTGATTGTAACCAAATGCCTTCCTTACTGTAAATAAACTAGAGCTTTCTTAAGTTAGCCAGGCATGTTCCCAGTTACAATAGACAAAGGCGGGGATTGAAAGCATTAGTACAGCAACGTGATCTTGGAAAACCCACTGTGAGCAAGGGGACAGGATTCTTGGGTGGGCCCTGCTACTTTAGGGCAGGGGTGCCAAATTTCCATTCCAAAATGAAAACCTCATTTATCAAATGGGCAGCTTGTGAGGTGACAAATGAAGACCTCTCTGTATGTATTTTTTTTAAAGAATAAAATAAATACCTAAGCGGGGCAAAGTGTTACTGCAAGTGGAGCAATGCATCCAATAGCCCTCCCTTGGCCACAGGCCTGTTTTGACCTGCTCAAAGTGGGGAGGGAAGGGGCTTCAGAGGAGCTGTAAAAGAGCTGCCTTTGACTCCCTCAGGTGGTCAAAGGGGGGAACCGCAAGCAAGCTGAGTGACCAAGGTACTGGTGGTATGATGGTGATGATGATGATTACAGTCGTACCTTGGTTTTCAAACAGCTTAGTTCTCGAATGTTTTGGCTCCTGAATGCCACAAACCCAGAAGTGACTGTTCCGGTTTGCAAACTGCTTTTGGAAGCCGAATATCCAAAGGGGCTTATGCCGCTTCCGATTGGCTGCAGGAGCTTCCTGCAGCCAATCAGAAGCTACGCTTTGGTTTCCAAACGTTTTGGAAATTGAGCGGACTTCTGGAACAGATTCTGTTTGACTTCAGAGGTACGACTGTATTATTATCATCATCACCATCACCGTCACTATCATTATTATTTATTGAATTTATATACAGTGGTACCTCAGGTTAGATACGCTTCAGGTTACATACGCTTCAGGTTACAGACTCCGCTAACACAGAAATAAAATAGTGCTTCAGGTTAAGGACTTTGCTTCAGGATGAGAACAGAAATAGTGCAGCGGCAGTGCAGCAGCAGCAGGAGGCCCCATTAGCTAAAGTGGTGCTTCAGGTTAAGAACAGTTTCAGGTTAAGTATGGACCTCCGGAACAAATTAAGTACTTAACCCGAGGTACCACTGTACCACCCTATACGCGGAGGTCTCAGGGCGGTTCACAGAACAAAACCAAAATATAAAAACACAAAATATAGAATCAAAATAAAAACATTTCAGTGGTTTAAAAAGTTCAGTGCATGGGGTTTTTCTTGCCCCTTAAAAAAAGAAAAAGTAACCAGAGAAGCAACTCCAAATTGCACTAAAGTTATGACTTGTGGGTACATTTCTCTTTCTCCCCCCCCCCCGCTGCCATGCCCCCTTCTGCCATAGGTACTCACAGTCCCTGGTGGCAAAGGGCTGGTGGTGGTTGCCTTAGTCCGACTGAACGCTTTCTACTACAATGCTGGGTTTGTCCCGCGCTGGAGGATTCTTGTTGATGTAGCTGTTCAAAGTCTTCTCCTGAAGAAGGGGAGAGGAGGAAGTGTTCAAAGGAGTAAATGGGATGCTCTCAGCTCCCACCATGATCCAAAATCCCACTGACGGCATTTTGAAGCCACCAGCCTTGCCCTCTAACCACTGGATGCTACTCCTTTGCCTGCTTTTCCCAGAGAGGACCGGGACGTCCTTGCTCCCCCGTTGTGACCCAGCAGATCACACCCCTGGCTTTTCAACGCCATGCCCCCCACTTCCTCTAAGCCAGGGTTTCCCAAACTTGGGTTTCTGGCTGTTTTTGTACTACAACTCCCATCATCCCTAGCTAGCAGGACCAGTTGGTCAGGGATGATGGGAATTGTAGTCCCCGCTCTCGCCGCAATGCGAGACTCACCTCCACTAGCTGGTGCCAGTGCTCGATGGGTTTGCGTGGGTTCGCCAGCATCTCGGCCCAGTGGTCCCTCCCGGGTGCGTCTGCGTCGCTGCCCACTCTGCACATCCCGATGACCTCGTTGTGCCCAATGCTGTGGAATAATAGAATCATAAGGATTGCAGAAGGGGCCACGAGGGTCATCTAGTCCAACCCCCTGCAATGTGGGGGATCTTTTGCCCAACGTGGGGCTCAAACCCACGACCCTGAGATTAAGAGTCTCATGCTTTACCAACTGAGAGAAGAGGATGAGCAACGAACAGGGTGGGGAAGGGGGCATGATGTGACTTCAGCATTGCGGCGCGTGTGTTATAAATCAGTTTAACTTATTTACATTGGGCTGTAACCAAGGCTGGTCCTATTCAGAGTACGCCGATCAAAATAACTGAATCTAAGTCAAGTCCATTAGCGTCAATGGGCTTCCTCTGAGTAGAACTAGCATTGCAATCTTGGGACCGGGGATGGAGAAAGACTATTAAGGCCATTTTAAAAAAAGCTTGCTATGCCCCTTCCCCACTTAAAGAATTAATAGTTTAAGATGGGGATGAGGAACTCCTCCAGATGTTTCCAGACTTCCCATCATCCCTGACCACTGGCCAGTCTGGCTGGGGCTGATGAGAGCTGCAAGTTCCTCATCTCTGCAGTAAGACATGGTTGTGGCTGTGGGCAGCAGGCTGGCGACACAAGGAAAGCTTGCTTTGTGCAAACGAGCCAGACTCTCATCTCTGATTCAGCACTGCAGGGCTCCTATGCAGAAATAACATCGAAGCAGCACTTAAAAAACAACAATACCTGCCGCACTAACATTTTCCTTTCAAGGTCAAGGAGAAGAGGATGGAACCAAGGCATCTGGGCTCCCAGACTCCCATTCTGTGCTCTGCTTCCCATCCTTCGAGAGAAGCGAGAGATCCTGGCACTCAGCCCCCTCCCCTCATTTAAAAGCCCCCACTTGCCTTGCAGAGAACTCAGCTCTTGGCTCCCATTTTTGCACAAAGCAGGAATTCCAGCATTTTGCACTGCCTTTCCCGAGAAGCGTGGGGGCCCTCCCTTGAACCCCCTGCATCTTGCCATTCACTAGACACCAGATTCCTCCCAGGAGAACCTGGTCTGGATTTTCCACACCCCTTTTGGAAGAAGCAGCAATCTCAGCTCTTCCTCTAGCTTGCGCTGCCTTTTGCTGAGAAGCCGGACGTCTTCCCTTGCTGCCTCTTGCACCGCACATCATGCCATTCCCTGGCCTAGGAAAACTGGGTCTCTGCCTCCACGTGTGGTCCTGGTTCCTAGTGTCCCCTTTGCCAGACCCCACACATCCCTTTGGTCAGAGCTAAGAATCCCAGAGTTGCCTTATTCTGGCAGGTTAGCAAAGAAACACAGTGGGAATCACCACTGCCCAGAAGAGACTCATCTGCTGAATGGAGAAAGGAAGGACTATGGGGCAGAGTGCGCACCTGCGTGCGTTGTGCCTCACCAGTCATAATCCATGACCGCCAGGGTGATGCTGACATGCTCCATGCTGTCTTGGGGGATGTCAAAGACGAGGGCCTCGTTGTAACTGGGGTTGAGCGTGTTCTTCTTGATGGACGTCTTGCGCTTCTTCAGCCGCCTCCCTTCGCACATGAGGGATGCCTTGACATAAGGATCTGGAGAGAGGAGGCTGATGGAATTATGGGGGAAGCAGACCATGCTGCCTACTTGCCACCGTTCTTCCCACCCCTGCTTTTGGATGCTGCCATCTTGACAGCGGTTCCAGTCCCAAGATATGCTTGGCCTTTGCGGTTGCTGGGCACTCCCATGAAGCGCTCCCCAGTCCCATCAGAGATGATCTCTAGCGGTTGGGGAACAGCGCCTGCCAATCATTTTTGCTCCAATTCTTGGATGCCCGAGATGGGATGTGACACTTGGGTGAGGGTCAGTGGGCACAACCTCGTCCAGCTCCATACAACTGTGATTTCCGGGAGAGAGAAGGGGGACTTCAGTACACCTGAAGGTGCGTCTCCACCCCCATCGCTCAGCCCGGACACTGAGGTCCAGCTCCGAGGGCCTTCTGGCAGTTCCCTCCCTGTGAGAAGTGAGGTTACAGGGAACCAGGCAGAGGGCCTTCTCGGTAGTGGCGCCCACCCTGTGGAACGCCCTGACATCCGATGTCAAGGAAATAAGCAACAATCTGACTTTTAGAAGACATCTGAAGGCAGCCCTGTTTAGGGAAGTTTTTAATGCTTGATGTTTTATTGTGTTTTTAATATTCTGTTGGGAGTCACCCAGAATGGCTGGGGGAACCCAACCAGATGGGCAGGGTATTATTATTAACGCTGAGGGCTGAAAAGCTACTTGCCCCCAGAATATTTCAGGTCTACACCTCCCCAAGCACTGAGGCCCAGCCTGCCAGAGCCAATTCCACATCTTATGACTCTCAAAGTCCATCCCTCCATGTCAACTACATGAAGGCTGCTTGCAGCAACTATCATAGATATGCAATCGTGTTCTTGGTAGCTGCCTAGAGAGTCCCACCCAGTGTGTCCCAACCACGCATCTATTTGCTTCTCACCAACCATACAGCCACCTTTTGTGTCCTGCCTTCTTCCTATTAATAGGCCCCGAATCCTGCCTTATCCCACTACAGGACCACCCTTACAGTAGACACAGTTCCACCCACCCCACCCACCATGCGTCACCCTGCTAAAACCTAGTCCAGGGGAGGGCAGCTATCAGGCTGGTGGGACCTATTTTTTCCAGGAGCTCCAAAGTCTACCAATCGGGTCCAGGTGCAAAACAGTGCCTCAGACGGGTGGACACACATACACAGAAAAAAGAAACAGGGTGCCTCTGAGCACATGCTCAGTCCAGGAGGTTGTTTCCAGCCCCGGAAGGGATAGGCCTAGCTAGACATGGCATTAAACATATCCTTGCATTTCATGTGAATGGTTTTTTGTAATGCAAATAGCAGCTGCTGGAGTGGTGGTGGTAAATAATTATCGTACCATACCAGTCACCATCAGGCGGATTACAAAAGGCAGCTTTGGAGGGGAGATTTACTTCAGCAGCACAACAAGGAAGGAAACGGTTAAACTTCCTGTCTCCTCCTGCTGCAATCTCTTAAGCATCAACACCCTGCCCCATAGCTGCTTTTTGCCTTTTTTTTAATGTGACCATAAAATGCAAATACATTATTTCATTTCATTTAACATCACATGCTGTTCATCCCTGAGCTCAGACTTCCTTTCACACACAAAAATCACCCTGGTCCCCCCACCCGCTGCCATTTTCTTAATTTCGGCAGTCTCATTGGGGAGGGGGGAGCTGTGTTGTTTCTGTTGGTGTTAAACCACCCTGGTCAACTTACTGCAAATAAGCCACAGATTCACTGGATCCCAATATGCTATTGGTGCCTCTCTATCTTAGCTGCCTAATGTACTTCACCACCACGACCTCCTTTCCAGCATTATTTTTTCTCTCCTCATCTTACTTGCCCATATTTTTCTCCTGCCTCCAAGCCCTTTCCCTCTCTGGGGTCCCTTACTGAGCCCCAATGTGGGGCTCCACTGCTTGATTCAATCCGAACATATTTAAGCCTCCAACCACACACTGGATTGGCCAACATACCAGCCAACACATGGGACTGATCAACACATTTTGCCGCCTAAAGCAAAGAAAAAGACGGCGTGTGTTACTCACACTTCCATAAATAGAAGCTGACTCCATGACACACAGGGAGACAGCGATGTCCCCCAACACCTCGCCCCTGCTGCCCCTGCCAGCACCTGCCCCCTGTGACACCCACCTCACTCGGCCTAATGATAGGGCCGGCCCTGCTACAGCCCTTCTTCCCCCACGGCTTCCCTGCCGGCTCACCAGAAAATCCAGTCAGATCCATGGCTTTGAGGTTGGTGGCCTTGATGATGGTGACCGTGAGGCGCCCAGCGGTGGGCAAGTAACAGAGAGAGAAATTCAGCTCCCCCAAATCCGCTTTTTCCTGTGAGATGGGAAAAGATGAAGAAGAAAACAACGTGGTCAGTAAAAGTATCTGGGGGAGGAGGAAATCCCAGCACAGAGGAGGCCGCCTTGCTGGAATCTGGCAGCATCAGTCAATATGGTGGCTGAGAGGTATGATATACAGTCGTAGCTCAGCAGTCAAACAGAATCCATTCCGGAAGTCTGTTCGACTTCCAAAACATTCGGAAACCAAGGCCCAGCTTCCGAGTGGCTGCAGGAAGCTCCTGCAGCCAATTAGAACCCGCGGAAGCTGCGTCGGATGTTCGGGTTCCAAAGAACGTTCACAGACTGGAACACTCACTTCCGGGTTTGAAGTGTTCAGGAGCCAAAATGTTTGACTCACAAGGCGTTTGACTTCTGAGGTACAGCTGTATAATATAAAATAATGGGTTTGTCCTACTCAGAGCAGACCAATTCAGTGATTTCTATAGGCTTACTCTGAGTAAAACCTAGTTGGCTACAACCCAATATTTTAATATTGTATTTTATCGTTGTGAGCAGCCCAGAGGAACCATGTTATTAGGCATCCAGTAAAAATGCTGAATAATGAAGAGTAAAGGCTTTCAGATGGAACCTCCAGTGGCATAACAGGTTAAGTGTATCTGGTTGTTAACCTGAAGGCTGGTGGCTCGAGCTTACGCAGGGACAGCTGTGGGCAGGATTCCTGCATTGCAGGGGGTTGGACTAGATGACCCCTGGGGTCCCTTCCAACTCTACAATTCTGTGATTCTGTGACCTGGTCCAAAGTTGCGCTGTTGTGTATGTGTGTCATGTGCTCCAGGCCCAATCAATGGTCTGGCTGCAGCATTGCATAGTTGTGCACCATTCAACAATATAACAAAATTTCACATCGGAAACCAACATAACCCCCCTCATATACCCAATTAATTGTATCATTAATACATTGCCCATCTGATATAAGCCACATGGCAATCCCCAAATCAGAGCATGTTGTAGGCTTGGCTTCAAACTGCTCTAATCTGAGTTATACCTGATTTATTCAGAATATTAATAATTACTATAATGAATCTGTTATCACCAATGCATTCCCTCAAGTGGCCCCTTTTCCTCATGCTGTCAATGAGCATTTGTTTACTTGTACTTGGATTATCCAATCTCTCAAATACATACATACATACCGTATTTTTCGCCCTATAGGACGCACTTTTTCCCCTCCAAAAATGAAGGGGAAATGTGTGTGCGTCCTATGGGGCGAATGCAGGCTTTCGCTGAAGCCTGGAGAGCGAGAGGGGTTGGTGCGCACCGACCCCTCTCGCTCTCCAGGCTTCACGCAGCTCTCCGTAAAGCACGGGAGCCCGGCGCCGGGCTCCCACGGCTTGCGGAGAGTTGCCTGTTCTGGGGGCTGGGGTCGGGGGAAGCTTGGGCTTCCCCCGCCCCAGCCCTGCGCCTGGGGGGGAAATAATTTCCCCCCCTTTATTTCCCCCCCAAAAAACTAGGTGAGCCTTATGGGACGGTGCGTCCTATAGGGCGAAAAATACGGTAAATACATATATGCTACTTAGCATCTTCCCTACAATGCAAGAAGAACAAGCTTGGCACATTTATTCTCCTTCTGCAAAAAGGTAGTCAAGGAAAATCTGTGCAGCCACACAATCCTCAGGAGAGACATATACAAGGAACCCACCATATTTCATAATAATGTTGGAATCAACTGGATTTCGCCAAATTTCACATTACAAGTTACAACCGTATGGATACAAACCTGATGGAATATCGCTGGTTTTCTTTAAAAGCTTAAACAGCCCTAACACGTGTGTGTATTTGGAAGGGAATGTTGCTTCAAAAATCTAACCAACGTTTGCATTAGGAAAAGCACCATGGAAAACAGAATCTCAGAACAAAGAATTTCAGTATTCCAAAGATGGGCTGGGGAGGAAATATAATGAATTTCATTTCCTCTGAAGCAGAAAAGGCGAGAGTATCAGCACACAGGCATACTGTACTTTTCCGTGTATAAGACTATGGTTTTTTTTACTGAAGAATTAGGTTTTAAATAGAGGGTTGTCTTATACATGGGTAGTGCCTAGGGGTGACGTGGGATTGGTTGAGGCCACGAGCCAGAGATGGTCTGCAGTATGATATTGGTGTCTGCAGCAAGGGGTCGTGTTGATTGG
>JAXCMG010000034.1:4033266-4089871 GCA_034642415.1 Podarcis siculus
TCTGCAGTATGATATTGGTGTCTGCAGCAAGGGGTCGTGTTGATTGGGGGTTAGCGTTGGCCAGGCAGGTAAGTGATTTTCTGGGTCACCCTCCCCCAAAAAGCTCAACAACTCTGGGCAATCTCTCCCCATTTTCTTAATTTTCCGTCCCCAAAATAGTGGGCGTCTTATACGCGGGGGCGTCTTATACACAGAAAAGTACGGTATTTCCCAATGTAGTTGGAATTCAAATAACAACATGGATCTTGGAATTCTGCTGGGCTGAACAGATATCCTGGACTCTGTTGATGTCAATTTCTATCCCAGGTTATTATCACCTGGGGAAAGCGTTTTAAAAGCAGCTGGGTGCACAAATGAGAGAGAGAGAGAGAGAGAGAGAGAGAGAGAGAGAAATCAGAAGGCTGGGAGCAGATCATCTTTCATAAGTTGAAAGATCTGTGTACCAAGACCACAAAGAGCGCAGGTGAAATTGACAAGATGGTAGACGGCTAATGCCAATTTCACATCCCCGGGCAAGATGATTTGCTGCTGCTCTTTGTGACCTTCTTGTTCGGGAATGGAGGATACTAACACACACAAACACAGATTCTGTGCAGATACTCAGTGGGTGACCAAGACAATGGAGTATCTGTGAGTATCACACACCAGGGTTGGAACAGAAATATATGTTTGTGCGTGTACATGCATGTGTGTGTATTAAACACACAGACACACACACTGGCTGTATGAGTACGGAGGGCCTAGTGAGTCATTGCATAATTAGCACTGAATTTTCAAGGATCAGCTGCTGTGTTTGATGGCATGCATATATATACACACATATGTTCAGAAACTCTGCAGATATTTGAGACCTTGTCCCCAGGGTGGCTGTTCTTTCCCAAGAAGGAAGAGCGCAGCAACATGGTGAGAAGGAAAAGGCCTCCTCTGATCAGTGGCCCCTTAGGCCTACTTTTCGCTGAGGTGGCAAATTGTATCATCGTCATCATCAATTTATGAGTTTCCTCCCACACCATCGTCTGGGTTCTATTACAGCACACTAGAAAAGGCAGCTTCCAGCGAACATCTCAGAGAGAAGACTAGGCAAGGACCCTTCTCCCCAAAATCCAGGGTTTTTTGGCGGGGAGGGAAGGGAGATAATATTTTCATACAGAGAAGAGGACACGCTCATCCAAGTCTCCACCCCAGCAATGCTTCAGGGGAAATCTAGTCTTTAATATTCCTCACGAGCCAGAGTCTTGTTGACAGTGCTCCTTGGAGCCTAACTTTCCTGCTGAGGCTGGTTATCTAAAACCCACTTATGCATTCAGTCTAAATATTGCATCCATATAGAAAATTATATGTCAGGGACAGTAGGAACCTGACCTGTCTCCTCGGCATCCAGCTTACTCTGAGCGTGACCTGCAAAAAACATGCTGCAGCGTGAATTGCTCCTGATCAGGATACTCCGTTCCAACCCCATTTCCATATTGTTGTGGGTTTCCCCTCCTGGCATTTTCTCTGAAGATTTGTCGTGGTTTGTTTTGTATTTCTGAAACCACTGGGTTTTCTCCAGACTTGCCGATACCTCCCCTCTTGTATATTGGTGGGGCAATTTTGCCTACATAAAGATGTCAGGGGCCACATTAGGCTTCTGGTCCTGAGGTTCCCCATCCTGGCGCTACATTGGGCTGGTTCATCTCTCGGTCATGAGGTGCGCATGTGGAATTAAGTCCTCATGGACGATTTGCCACGGAATGTTTTCCTCGATGTACGCCAGCATGTTTTGGCAAAGATGGTACATCTGTTTGACAGTTAAAGCAGCCGTTCCCAATTGGTGGTCCACCAGGGGTGGGGACGGACGCCTGTGGCCCCATTCACATAACAAAAACTACCACAGAGATTTCAAAATTTTCAAAAGTAGGGGGGTCCATGGCTAGGGTTTTGAAAAACACGGGATCCACAATACAGTGGTACCTCAGGTTACAGATGCTTCAGGTTACAGACTCCGCTAACCCAGAAACAATACAGTGGTACCTCGGGTTAAGTACTTAATTCGTTCCGGAGGTCTGTTCTTAACCTGAAACTGTTCTTAACCTGAAGCACCACTTTAGCTAATGGGGCCTCCTACTGCTGCCGTGCCGCCGGAGCAAGATTTCTGTTCTCATCCTGAAGCAAAGTTCTTAACCTGAAGCACTATTTCTGGGTTAGCGGAGTCTGTAACCTGAAGCATATGTAACCTGAGGTACCACTGTACCTCAGATAAAGAACTTTACCTCAGGATGAGAACAGAAATCGCGCGGTGGCACGGCAGCAGAAGGAGGCCCCATTAGCTAAAGTGGTACCTCAGGTTAAGAACAGTTTCAGGTTAAGAACGGACCTCCAGAACGAATTAAGTTCTTAACCCGTGGTACCACTGTACTTAGCTAATTGGGAACCATGGGCCTACAAGAGCCATCCTCAGGAACCATGCCCTTTGCAGGCCTGGAACCGGCAACCCCGGTTACGACAGGCCAGGATTTCAACTGTGTGCCACCCTGGCTCTTGGCTGTGGTGGGTTGTTCTTCCGTTTGGGCGTTTGGGTTGCTGGCATGAGGCATCTCCCTGAAGGAGACGGGGAAAATGTTGAAGAGACAGTGCTGGTGGACAGTTTTGCTAGCGGTCAGTCTTCCTGCTACCGGTGTTTGGAGTCCTGCATGCTCTTGGAAGTGGGCTTGCACACACAACCCCCCTTTAAAAAAAACCTCACCGCCCCAGCTTAGGGCATCGATGCACATCTCTCAGGCCTTGTCCAAATCAAGGCGGTGCTTCTCACTGATTCATTCTTCTCTGCCGCCTCTGCTTCTTCTCCAACTATCCTTTTTTTTTCTTTTGCTTTGGGCCCATTCGTGCCCCGTCATGCTCTCCCCCCCGGCCACCGCCGCCAATGCTCTCTCGTTCTGCCTTTCTTTCTCTTAGCCTCAGGCCCCTTTGGGATTTGGCCTGAACAACGGCCAGCAAAGCCCTCGCTTGCCCCAGAACAAGTCAGTTGGCAAAGCAGGCCGGAGGGCTGGTGAGTGGAGGCCAGAGCGGGGGCAAGGGGGGGCGAGGAAGAAGGGGGGGAGGCTTCATTAATATTGATGCGGCTGCAAATGGGATCGAGCTGGTAAAAGGGTATGAAATATTCACGCAGGAAACAACGCGCCGCCTGGTAAGAACCGGAGTCTTGGCATCCTCTCGTTGCCCCTCTACCAAGTAGCTCAGGTTCCTGGCCTCCCCCTCCTCTTCCTCTGATGCCAGACATTCTTTGTGGTGGGGTGAGGGGTGTTCAGGGCTCACCTGTGTTAAGGGATTGGAGAACCACAGGACGTTTCTCCAGTGGGATTGTCTCTCTGGACACCCCACTGGAAATTAGGCATACATGCCCAGTTTTTCGTTTCCTGGCAAGGCCCGTTGTGCTTTTTAGCAACCCTATTAGCAGGTGGGAATGCCACAGGTGCCGTTTCCACCACCAAACGCCTGTGGTTCAGAAGCAATCGGTTCAGTTTCTTCCTGTCATGCAGCTGTGGTGTGTGTGTGTGTTTGTGTAGAATCTTTTCTGTAGAGTCTTTTCACTCACAGGATGAGTTTGGCCAACATTCTTCTTCTTCTTTGGCGATCACTCGTAGCCGAGTAAGATTGTCTTCCATAAACCCAGTTTTAACAGTGGGTCCGTAAGTGACTGTGGAGGCCAATTCTGGATCCACACGTCCTTCCACAGTGAGGACATTGGTTTCTGGGTGGGAGTTGATCATGGTGTGGATTTGCTAAGCGTGCCTTCCTCCTAGCACATTTGGCCAACATACACTATCCAGGGCAAGGCAACATTTGGTTTTCAACATCACGATATATCACCAGCTAAACATTGCAATATACCAATATATCATGATGTCTGAAATAAGGATGGAGGTATGTATTAGCTGGCTTCACGGCTTTCCCCCACATTGTGATTTTTACACAGCATGCGCAACATGATTCGCGATATATTGCCAGGTGATGGTAAACCTGTACCTGGACTTTGCCCCTTTAGGCAGCGGGTGAAGACGCGCATCATGCAGCCTGATGGGATGATGGGAGTTGTAGTCCAAAGCCAGATGGAAACCCAAGCTTGGGAAACTGTGATGGCCTGGGATTCGGACTCGGATGCTGAACCTGAGGAATCCCAGCCTGCACAGGATTCCCTGCTTCCAGAACCAGCTGAGCCGGGGCTGGGGCATGAGACTGAAGGGTCCTCACCTGTGCTGGGTCCTCAGGTGTAGGCTCAAGCTGAGTCTGCTCTGGCTCCTGAGGTGAGGGAGGACCCATTGCCTGCAGGTGCTCCACTCTCAGCCCCATCAGAGGAAGCGGAGGTTGCCTCTGGGTCCAGTAACCCTCCAGCCTCTCCTGGGCTGCAGAGGCTCAGGGCAGAGAGGCGGAGGGAACTAAGTTCCCGCAGGAGGAGTGCTCGCCTCCAGGCCAGGGGACTGGGGCTGCCCTATGCCTCGGGGCAGATAAAAACCAGTCAGCCCCAGTCCCAGGTTGTGGGAGCAACTTTGTAGGTTGCCAGTTCCTACCTGAACCCTGTCCTGTGTTCCTGACCTCACCTGACTCCCTGCCCTGCACCCAGCTCCAGCTTTGACGGACTGCCTCCATATTGCACCTTCGACCTCGGACTGGACTCGGACCTCACCTCTCGGTTGACCCACGGGACCAGCACAGAAACCCTGGTTTAGAGTGTTGGACTGGGAGGACCTGGGATATAAAGGATCAAATCTCCACTCAGCCAATAAACTCAATGGGCCAGTCACTGTCTCCCAGTCTAAGCTACCTACCTCACAGGGTTGTTGTGCGGATGAAATGGGGAGGGGGAGAACCTTGAGATCCCAGGAGAAAAGGTGTGTGTGCGTAAATTTGATAAATAACTTAAATATATATAATACATTGTGCTGAGCTCCTTGGTGGGATGGTGCAACAAAAACATGGAGCAGACCCAAATAGAAGCTTGTATCGCCCCTAAAAAACTACTCAAGCAAGGCTGGAAGAGAGTTTCTCAACAGGTACTTGTAGAATATATGCCCTGCTAGTTCATGTTCCTTAGTTTCAATGGGTCTACCCTGAGAAAGATCAGCACTGAACATAGTCCTAAATAGCTAACAGTCATTTCTCATGTCGCCTCCTTTAAATTCAACACGATGAAGGAGAAGACTGATATCACATGATATCACTCTTCAAAATGCCCCAAAGGCCTGTCACAGAGAAGAGAGGCAAAGACTTGCTCTCTACTGCTTCAAAGGAAAGGACTAGATCTAACAGGCTTAAATGCCAGGAGGGTCGATTTCAGCTGAAGATTAAGGAGAGTTTTTTGATGGCAAGAGCAGATCAGTCATATCCACACCATGTGTTTGGAGCACTCTTGTGACACTTGAAGTGTCATGGCTTCCCCCAAGGAATCATGGGAACTATAGGGTGCTGGGAACTGTAGCTCTGTGAGGGCGGGGGTCCTCCTAGCAACTCTCAGCACCCTTAATAAACTACAATCCCCAGGGTTCTTTGAAGAGTGGATTTGACACATGTCAACAATGGGACCTAGTACCAGAGGTATGAGGGGCGTCCACTCACTGGGGATCTTCAAGCAGAAGCTTGATCACTTTTGCACACGGAAATGCACTTTGAGAAGGAGCACTGGATGCTGCCTGATACAGAGTCAGACCATTGAGTATTTCCGCGTCCTACCTGGAGATGCCAGGCATGAATCGTGGGACCCGCATATTATTTTCCCCACAAAAACAGCTCCAGAACAGGTGCTATGTTAGTCATCCTTTCCTTGTTTGGAAATGATTCCTTGACGGGTCACTTGGAGACTATTCTTGTCATTGGCAACAAAGTGAATGGCTGTTTATAAGCCTAAGGCAAATCCTGAGTTAACAACTAGGGCTGTATCAAACATTCATCAGTGAATAGCTATAGCTATAGATACAGATTAGTGATGTATGGCAGTGAGAGCTGGACCATAAAGAAGGCTGATGGCCGAAGAATTGATGCTTTTGAATTATGGTGCTGGAGGAGACTCTTGAGAGTCCCATGGACTGCAAGAAGATCAAACCTATCCATTCTTCAGGAAATCAGCCCTGAGTGCTCACTGGAAGGACAGATCGTGAAGTTGAGGCTCCAATATTTGGCCACCTCATGAGAAGAGAAGGCTCCCTGGAAAAGACCCTGATGTTGGGAAAGATGGAGGCCACAAGGAGAAGGGGACGACAGAGGATGAGATGGTTGGACAGTGTTCTCGAAGCTACCAGGCGTGCTCTGGTCCATGGGGTCACGAAGAGCCGGACACGACTAAATGACTAAACAACAACATAGATACAGATATAGATAGGGGGTTTTTTTAGAAGGATCTTGGGGGGACTGAATTCCCTTACCGTTTAAAAATTAAATAATCATTGTTTTTGTTGGGGTGGGAGAGGAGGGCTGGAACGGATATACACCCAATGCCTGAGTCAAAAAATCCACCTTTATCTGTAATCAATAAAGTTGTGGCCATTTCTAATCCAGATCATTGTCTGCTTGAGTTTATCAATCACACCTTACATTTAGCCATTGCCCAGGGGTGGGGGGTTGGCACTGTGACTGGGTCCACAACAAACAAACAAATTTCATGGTGAGTTCTCCAACCTTTTTTCCAGAAAAGCAACAACACTGGATAGAGATGATAGCGATAGAGATAGAGATATTGCATGGAAAAAAGGAGGGGGAAATGTTCTTCAAAAGTGTTTCAAAATCTGTGTGGGTATGCGTTTTTATGTATGTAGTAGTATTTATTGCCTTTCCACAAAGCTGCTTCTTCCTAAAAATGTGACCCCAGCCAATGAGAGAGCAACTTAGGGATGTGATGACATCCCTCATGCCAAACAGTCCTATCAGATTTGACACTGAGGACAAGCATAGCCAGTTCGGAGCGAGGGCGCTGGCCGCCACATCGGGAAGGAAGGCAAGCGAGAAACCGGGCAGCGGGGGGTGGGGGGCATGTTTCGGCTCAGCTGTGTGTGTCGAAATAGTGGCACCGCCGATTTCTGTTAGGCCAGAATTATTTCCACGATTCACAGGCCTGAGCTGTCTGTAGCACTCCAGTTCCTTTGGCTTGTGGGTAAGCCTCTCCCTTCTCCACACCCCCCAAAGTGGAGACATCCACACAGCGCTGCTCGTCTCTCTCCTCGGTTCTCCCCCCTCCCCACCCTGCCCGCTACCGACATCAGCTGATTTCCCGGAGCTCAGGAACAAGATTGCAATCAATGACAATTGCATTCAACCGGGAGGACATTTAGGGCTCTGAAGGTGAGGGGGTGGAAAAGAAGGTGGCTGCAGGTCTGGACTGGGAGCGGTGGGGAGGGTTGGTGAATCAAAGCACCTGTCATAACCAGGGAGACTGAGATGAAGGGGCATCGGGATGGCACAGGGAAGGAGGCGGGAGAGGGGACTGTCTGCCTCACACCTGACTGCCCTAATTAGCCACCGGCTTCCTGAATAACAAATCCAGCTAAAAATATGCACCAGGGAGTTGGGCAAAGCAAACCTGCTTTGTGCTGACGCCGTCTCCGAGAGAGTTCAAGGGAAAGGGTGGCAAGGAGGGAGAAGCCAAGAGGGATCAGGCCGAAAGCCTGTTTAGCTCAGCATCCTGTTCTCCCAGTGCCCAACCAGATCCCTAAAAGAAGCCTGCGGGTAGCACCTGAGGACAGCAACACCCTCCCCACTTGCGTCTCCCCAAAACTGGCCCCCTCTCCGACAGTGGAACATATCCAACCATCTGGGGTACCAGCCAGTGGTGGAATTATTCTCTGTGGATTTATTTATTTTTAACCCCCCTTCAAAGCCATCTGACTGGGAGCTGAGGAGTTAATAGAATCATAGAGTTCATAGAGTTGGAAGCGACCCCAAGGGTCATTGGGACCAATGCAGGAAGCTCAGATAAAGCACCCATGACAGATGGCCACCCAACCTCTGCTTAAAAACCTCCAAGGAAGGAGAGTCCCCAAGCTCCCAAGGGAGACCGCTCCACTGTCGGAACAGCTCTTACTGCCAGAAAGTTTTTCCCTGGTGTTGAGTCAGAATCTCCTTCCTTGTGACTTGAAGCCATGGGTTCGAGTCCTGCCCTCCAGAGCAGGAGAAAACAAGCTTGCTCCATCTTCCATGTGACAGCCTTTGGAGTTGTTAAGGAGACCCTTAAAGCTACAGGTCCCATCATTCTTTGGGGGAAAGCGTCATGAGTCACACAAGAGTGCTTTAAACACATGGTGTGGATGTGACTGACCTGCTCTTGCCGTCAAGAAGCTCTCTTGAATCTTCAGCTGAAATCTACCCTCCTGGCATTTAAGCCTCTTAGATCTAGTCCAGCCTTTCTCAACCTGTGGGTCTCCAGATGTTGTTGAACTACAACTCCCATCACCCCTAGCTAGCAAGGCCAGAGCTCAGGGATGATGGGAGTTGTAGGCCAATATCTGGGGATCCACAGGTTGAGAACCGCTGATCTAGTCATTTCGTTTGAAGCAGTAGCAGAGCAAGTCTTTGCCCCTCTTCTTTGTGACAGGCCTTTTGGGCATTTTGAAGAGGGGTGTTGTGACTCTTAAAGCGATACAAGAGTGTGGCATGGATGTGAGAACGCCACACATGTATGCGAACATGTACCGTTCTCTCATACATGCATGCACACTCACACGCAAAGACGCCTCACACACACTCAGTTTGATGGGTTGCTGTGCAGCAGCCGGATGAATTAGGGCTCCCCTTCCCCAAAATGCAGAACAGAAACCCTGAGAACAGCTCATGGAGGAACAGAACAAGCTCTTTCTCCCAGGGAAACATGCTCCAATTCCATGCTACGTGGTGGAGAAAAGGGGGCTTCTCAGAGACTCCCCTGCCCCTGACTCACATGGCATGAAGCATCTGAATCACGAGTCCCAGTTAGATACGATCTTCAATGATAGTCAAACAGTAAATAAGATAGGGAAAGACTTATTAGACATATGGGAGATTAATGAGAAGGGCCAAAGCACTCAAGCAATCATATGGGATGCAATGAAAGCGGTGATGAGGGGAATTGGCATTAGGGCATCCAGTAAATTGAAGGGGGGGGGACAAAAAGAGATGAAAAAGTTAGAGGTATAAATTAGGACATTGTGGCAAAAATGCAGAGGGATTTGATATGCTTGAAAAGATAATTTTTTGAAGATGGTAATAAAAATTCCAAATTGCTGGCGAGAGCTGTACAGTCAAAAAAAGTAAAGAAATCAATTAGCCTAATAAAAGATAAAATGGGTAATATTCACAATCTGATGAAAGATAAGTGGAGAGTATTTAAGGAGTTTTACCAAGAGTTATATTCGGCAGGTAACATATTCTATGGGGAAGATGAAAGAATATATCGAGACACACTGGAAGATAAAGCTAGAAAGCAGGGATAGAGAGGCTATGGGACAGCCAATTTCAGGAAAAGAAAGAGAGGGAGCTGTAGGGAAACTAAAAGGGGGAGAAGCCCCAGGAGCAGATGAATTGGGAACAGAATATTAGAAGGTATTTTTAAAAATATTGGTTCCTAAATTAAAAGCATTATATAATTCAGTAATTGTGGGTGAGAGGATCCCTCCATTCTGGGAACCATCAATAATTATCTTAATTCCAAAAACAGGAAAAGATTTGAAAGACCCAGGACCATATAAGCCGATTTACCTAATAAATCAAGATGCTAAAATATTGGCCACAATAATGGCAAAAAGGATGAATAATTTTATGTATAAATATATAAATAAAAACCAATGTGGCTTTGTAGCAGGAAGACACAGGTGTCTAGCTTAATAGGAAGAGTGCTGAATAAAATAGATATAATAAGAAATAAACTGAAAGCTGGTATAGTAGCATTGGATATTTTTAAGGCTTTTGACTGTGTCGAATGGCCGGCATTAAAATTGATTATACTCGTCACAAGCCTGGAGCCAGACTTGATGATCTGATAACGTTAATAGTCTATACTTGGACTTTGTTAACTCATGTGCAACTACTCATTCTACGTACCTATTTTATAATTTTGTTTCTCATCTTCTAATTTTTGTTTGTTCTCTCTGTTTTATATGCGTTATAAAATGAAACGAAATGTAAAACTTTGCCCAAATAAATAAATAAATAACCAGCTGACAACCCCTTCTCCTTTTCAACAGCTGAGCTGCAGGGATGGGTTTGCAGCGCTGTACTAGGCACAGCATTTTCAGAAGTGGGGAGCCTACGGAGTATGGGGTTTATTCGTCAGTCTTCCATACTCGAGTGAACTGGGTATTGGCTCTGAACAGTGGCTAAGAGCAGGGCTTGTGAGCCAAAAATGCTCAGCAAAAAACTCGCCTCAGCCACAAATTTACTAGGGATGCCTCTTTTCTTGTAGACCCCATGTATGATACTATTAGCGGGTAATACTGCACTTACGAACTGGTGCCTGCCAGTCATACCAGGGCTATGCTGAAATTTTGCAGGATTCCTGTTTCATTGAGAGACATGGCATTTCGGGTTGGCTCGCTGCTTGCCATGAAATCAACCGGTCTCCCTTCGCCAAGAGAGGAGGAGAGACTCTTTTAAGGTGGCAGTTTCCCCTTAATAAGGAGAAGGGAGCTTCACCTTTCTCGGGAAGAGTGATGACGTACTGCAGCCAGTCAGATTTGTCTATGTAAATTGAATGAATGAATGAATAAATAAATGAATAATCAGTCAATCTCATTACAGTCAAGCAAAGCCAAATCAGACTGAGGGCAATGCTTCCTACATCACATTTGGAGGTGAAACTTGGTAATTTTGGACCCTGAATCTAATGGACATACATGGAGGGTACAGGGGCATTGGATTGAGCCATATGTATTATCTCTGTCGCTTCAGTTGGGAAGGACACAATTAAAATTTCTCTTCTCCCCCGCCTCCAAGGAACAGAAAGAGAGAGAACCCAGCTTGCCAACTCTGATTAAAGAAGGGAAAAAATACCCTCAGCATGTGTAGTTTCACATTTTATAACTCATTTTCAATCACAGCACCATTATTGCTACAGGCTAGATGTGTTCACTAGAGTATAAGCACGGACATTTTGCGCCAGAAAAAAAAGAAAAGAAAAGAGGATAATGCGTTTTGAAAGTAAAAATAATAAACTGAGCATCTGTAATCGTGTATGTGCCAAGCTGGCTGTCCCCCAACTATAAAACATTTAATGAAATTAAAAGGAAGAGAGAAAGAAGGCTATAATAGCGACCAGCCCCGGCGGGCTGGCCACAGACCTGTTTGCTGCAAGCCACAGCTTTTGCCATGTTCTGGGTGATTACTAAGTGGGACCCTGGACTTGGGCCCTGCATTCCAGTCTCAGTTGCCCTAATGATCATCGGAAGCAATTTGCCAGCAGGTGGGTTCACTGTTGCTTACCAAGACGCAGGATGAGGCAGAAGGAAGACTGGCGCACTGCAAATGCACCAGTGGAACAAATCTGGTGCTCCTCCTGGTGCGTTTCCACCAGGGTGGGTGATAATCTGGTTTTCAACTTCATGATGTATCACCAGCTAAACTTCGCAATATACCGATATACAGTGGTACCCTGGTTTACAGGCGCTTCAGGTTACAGACGCTTCAGGTTACAGACTCCGTTAACCCAGAAATAGTACCTTGGGTTAAGAACTTTGCTTCAGGATGAGAACAGAAATCATGCTCGGGCAGCATGGCAGCAGCAGGAGGCCTCATTAGATAAGTGGTATTTCAGGTTAAGAACACTTTCAGGTTAAGAACGGACCTCCAGAACGAATTAAGTTCTTAACCCGAGGTACCGCTTTAGCTAATGGGGCCTCCTGCTGCCGCCGTGCCACTGGTCCACGATTTCTGTTCTCATCCTGAAGCAAAGTTCTTAACCCGAGGTAATATTTCTGGGTTAGCAGACTCTGTAACCTGAAGCGTATGTAACCGGAGGTACCACTGTACTATATCACAATATCTGAAATAAGGATGGAACTATTTGGAGGCATTGGCTGGCTTCACAGATTTTCCCGCATTGTGATTTTTTTGCAGAGCACGCACACACACACACACACACACACACACACACACACACCATGATTTGCAACATATTGCCAGGTCAAAAATTATGGACTTCAAACCGGTTTTGGACGATATATCGCCCAGCCCTAACACACATCCTGATCCACGATATATTGCCAGGTCAGAAACTAGGAAACCACTCTCACGATATGGACTTCAAACCAGTTTTGGACGATATATATGCCAGCCCTAGCTTACACCAAGGAGCAGAAATATGGGGAGGCACAGAGGGTGTGGCTTGCATGCACACCCCTGCCCCTCATTTTAACTCTGGTGTATTAAATCAAGTACCTGAAGAGGGCCAGATTTGGGCACACGCTGTCGTTTTGAGGAGGTGTCCACCCCCCACATCCCCGCCCCAGATTTATCACCCCGCTCACCGAATGTCCCTCCATGATGTCCCTCCAGAGCGGCGCGTCGTTGTCCCTCTCCGCGATCTCCAGCAGGTTGTCGAGCACCACTTGGCCGATGAGGTCGTGGCGGGAGAAGCGGTCGAAATCGTAGATGCTGAAGTGGAGCTTGCGCGAGGGCAGTTCGGCAAAGGGGACGTTGAAGTTAAAAGTCTCGTTGAAAATGGGGTTCAGCGTCTTGCGGTGCACCTTGGTCTGGAACTTCTTCTTGCGGTCGGGCAGCAGGTACATTTTCACGTAGGGGTCGGAGAAGCCATTGGCGTCTTTGGCGGGCAGGTCCAAGGCCCGCAGAATCCTCACCACCAGCTGCTCGGTGCCGTAGGCGTAGCGCAGGGCAAAGCTGATCCGCCCGCAGCTGGCGGCCTCGCCTTTCTTGGAGTCCGACTCGCCCGAGCGCTGCTTGTATAACTCGGGCTTTATCTGCCCAATGCTAGTCACTTGTTCCACCTTCTCCTCCCCTACGTGGACCCCGGTGTCCGGGCTGCTCAACTGCTGTGTCACGGGGCGCGGCAGCGTATTGTACCTGAGGAGAAAGGGGGGAAAAACAATGGCTTGCGTGACCGTATAGATTAGCCACCCTGGGCAGATTCACCGGACAAATGGAGAATCTTCTGGGCCAAATTCAACTAAGGGCTCCTGCAAATGGAAGCCAGTGAAAAGACTTCCACTAGTGAAATAGGGTTCTGTTAAGTTGTGGGTGAACATATCAGACGACACAGCGATTCTTCAAACAGCTCTTGTTTATTCACAGGCCAGAACAGAACTGAACTGAAGGGTTCAGCCAGCCTGCTTATATAGAGCTCCACTAGAACGCAACAGTAACCATTTTCTGTAACTATTCAATCAATAGTTTCGATCCCTTATTTGCATATGTGGACCTGAGTGAAAACTATCTACAGTATCCCCCTGCTGGCCCAGGGTGAGAACTTCAGTACATAACAGGTTCCCTCCTCCTCCTGCCACACCTCCAAATCACCTCTGCGAGGGTCAAGAGAACTTCCGACAGCCAGGCGTGAGGAGAGGGGACATTGTTCCATGAAGCAAGTATACCTGAAGGAGTGTCTCCACCCCCATCGTTCAGCCCGGACACGGAGGTCCAGCTCCGAGGGCCTTCTGGCAGTTTCCTCACTGAGAGAAGTGAGGTTACAGGGAACCAGACAGAGGGCCTTCTCGGTGGTGGCGCCTGCCTGTGGAACGCCCTCCTATCAGATGTCAAGGAAATAAACAACTATCTTTTAGAAGACATCTGAAGGCAGCCCTGTGTAAGGAAGTTTTTAAATGTTTGATGTTTTATCGTGTTTTTAATATTCTGTTGGGAGCCACCCAGAGTGGCTGGGGAAACCTGGTCTGATAGACAGGGTACAATTATTATTATTATTATTATTATTATTATTATTATTATTATTATTATTATTTAAAATGCTTGTGCTTATGGAGGAATCTTCTCAACATTAAGTTGAATTCTGCCCTTGGCCAGGGAAGAAAAGCATCAGAGGAGAGAGATAGAGTGACTCCTCATTTTAGAATTTTTTTTGTTTTGGTCATAATTTTTTTTAATGATTTTCACCCAATTTAACAAATTCAATTGAGTTTCATACAGGATTCCCTTATCATTTTGACACCCCATCCTTATTCCCATGCTGTTTCTGTTCCAAGTCCTTTTATCCACTGCCTTAAATAGAATACTTATTTCTATAATATAAACCCTACATCGCATTCATTTAACCTTCCTTTGCTTATATTTCTGGACCCGTCTGCGATTTCATTGACATTAACAATTTCTCAAATAGTCCAAAAAGATTTTAAAAGCAGCTGGTCTAGATTCCAGACACCTGGAAACACTATTTATTTTCGTTGTCCTCATAACAGCCTTGTGGGTTGTCCCTACAATTTTCATTTTAGGGTTGAGGCGCAACGCCAAGGAATAAGAGCATGAGAAGAACCCGCTGAATCAAGCCAGAGGCCCATCATAGTCCAACACCCTGTTCTCACAGTAGCCAGCCAGATACCTGTGGGAAGTCCGAAACTTGAACACAAAAGCACTCTCCCCTCTTGTGATTTCCAGCAACTGGAATTCAGAGCCACACTCCCTCCAATACTGGATGAATGAATCTGCCTAATCCTCTTTTAAAGCCATCCGGGTTGGCGGCCATCACCGCCTCTTGTGGCAGTGAGTTCCACAGTTTCTGTGCCACATGGCAACTTTTCCAAAGAGTTCACAACGGAGGCAACACTTGAATCCTACTTTCCACACCATTCATTGCCCATTGAGCCTCGACTGTTGAATTTATGCCCCAAAACTGTTGGCAATTTAAGGTGGGTTTTCCCCTTTAAAAAAACCCCAGTATTCTTAGATAGCTGTTCAATATGCAACTGCTTCCGGTGTTTTCCTGGTCAAGGGAAGGAAGGGCCTGGGCCTTAGTTAAGGGGTCTGTTACAATTCAACATACCAGGCCTCCCAGGTTCATGTCTTCAATGCATACATCACCCACCCTGGACCAGAAGGTCCCAGGGAAGGTTACACAGTAATAAACAATAAGAAACACAGTACAGGAAACAATCAAACCAACTAAAAACAACAGCACAAACAAAAGAAAATCAGTAAGATGAACAAAGATTCCCAAATGCTCCTTCTTTGCAAGCCTTTCAAATATATGGAGAGTTGGTGCCATCTAAAAAGGTAAAGGTAAAGGTAAAGGGAACCCTGACCACTAGGTCCAGTCGTGGCTGACTCTGGGGTTGCAGCGCTCATCTCACTTTACTGGCTGAGGGAGCCGGTGTACTGCTTCCGGGTCATGTGGCCAGCATGACTAAGCCGCTTCTGGAGAACCAGAGCGGCGCACGGAAATGCTGTTTACCTATTTATCTACTTGCACTTTGACGTGCTTTCGAACTGCTAGGTTGGCAGGAGCAGGGACCGAGCAACGGGAGCTCACCCCGTCGCGGGGATTCGAACCGCCAACCTTCTGATCGGAAAGTCCTAGGCTCTGTGGTTTAACCCACAGTGCCACCCGCGTCTAAAAAGGTAGGGAGCCCCAAAGTCTGAGGTTTTCCCAGATTTTGTATCCAACTCTGCCGAACAGATCAGAGGGGCACACATCCCCTCAAATACATATCCCACATCTTGCTTGGGGCCACCACTGAGAATGCATTCGTCCTACAACTCCCAGCATCCCTAGCTGTTGGCCATACTGCTGAGTGATGGGAGTTGGCGCCCAGCTTCTGGAGGGCTGCCCCTGCTCTCAGGCACTACAGGGAATTAAAATGGCGGCTCCCAGAGTAAGAGTGCTGTCCCCGATCCTCAAGTAACCAACGCTGGAGGCAGCCCATACAAGAGCAATTCATTGGGACACTCAAACCTGGAGCTGCCCTTGCTTCATCATTCAGTGTATGCTCTCCACAGAAATGCCACACCCTGCCCATTTCTCCTCCACAACAACCTCCTGCAATGACACAAAAACCATTTATTTCTTCGGCTACAAACTGGCTGAAAAGTCTTAAAGGTAAAGGTAATGGGACCCCTGACCATTAGGTCCAGTCGCGGATGACTCTGGGGTTGCGGCGCTCATCTCACTTTATTGGCCGAGGGAGCCGGCGTACAGCTTCCGGGTCATGTGACCAGCATGACTAAGCCGCTTCTGGCGAACCAGAGCAGCGCACAGAAACGCCGTTTACCTTCCCACCAGAGCAGTACCTATTTATCTACTTGCACTTTGTGCTTTTGAACTGCTAGGTTAGCAGGAGCAGGGACCGAGCAACAGGAGCTCACCCTGTCACGGAGATTCGAACTGCCGACCTTCTGATTGGCATGTCCTAGGCTCTGTGGTTTAACCCACAGCGCCACCCGTGTCCCTTCCCAAATGGTTTGCGATGACTTAAAACAAGGCTGTCTCTGCCCACAAACCAGAGGACATGACACAAAAGGGGGAAGGATGGAACAGGAAAACAACAAATGAGTGCCACTTCTTAAAGTCCTTAAACCACCTATCCCTCTTTCATCCCTATGCCCACCGCCCCTGGCAACCCTCCCACCTTCCCAACTCACCTGGGCGTGGGCGCCAAGCTTGCTACTTGCTGATGGGAGTGGGCGTTGGGCATGGTGCCTTCCTTGGTGCTGGTCTGGCCTTCCACGGGGAGGTCAGGGGAGGTCTGGCTGACCTTGAGGTTGGCCTCAGGGTAGGAATCCATATCGAGGTAGGACCTTTCGGGCATTTCGGGACCCAGCTCCACCCGCTCGGCCAGGAGGTCCCCGAAAGGCGAATGGTGGAGGTGAGCATGGAGGGGGTGCTCCTTCCGCTGCGTCTGCGAAGAGGAGCCCTTGTCCCGCCAGGGGATCCAGCACAGCTTCCACGAGACGAAGAGGGAGACGCCCAGCAGTACGATCCCGCAGAAGGTCACGATCACTGACAGCAGGCTGACCAGGATCTCTAGGGGAGAAAAGTGGAGGGGCAGATACCACGACGGGAGGTCAACGGTAGGGAGGTGGCTACTGTAGGCGCCTGGCATCTCGGTCGCCGGCCCAGGTGCGTCCCCTCCTATCCCCTACCCTGCCCAGGACACCTGAACTATTATCGCCAACGGCCACAAGCCAGGGGGCTCTGTAGGTCAATGGCAGGGCTGCTTGTATGACTTGGTTGACACTATCAAGCCAGCGCTGGCCTCATGCAGCACCCGTCTCCAGCACCCTCTGGGGCCTCGTCTACTCAGGACGGAACAGCCCGGAACCTGGGCGATGTCACCAACTGCCAGTAGAGGCCTTGTGAATCTGATCCCTCCCACGGGGGCAGCCAAAAAGAAGGTAAACAAGAAGAATTTTTACCAAGTAATTTTACTCAATACAGTGGTACCTCGGGTTAAGTACTTAATTCGTTCTGGAGGTCCGTCCTTAACCTGAAACTGTTCTTAACCTGAAGCACCACTTTAGCTAATGGGGCCTCCTCCTGCTGCTGCGCCACCAGAGCACGATTTCTGTTCTCATCCTGAAGCAAAGTTCTTAACCCGAGGTACTATTTCTGGGTTAGCGGAGTCTGTAACCTGAAGCGTATGTAACCTGAAGCGTATGTAACCCGAGGTACCACTGTATTCACAGAGAGAGAGACGAAAGAATTCAGTCTCCCAAAGATAATGGGGTTGCTCCGAGTAAAGTCCCACCCCCTCTGTCTTTCCTATTCTACGTCACCCCTGCGGCAGTTAATCTGAGCTTTCTGCCTCAGAGCTCTCTGTTCTACTACTCTCAAGGCTCACATGATCCTGGGGGTGGGGGTCAGGAATGCTTTCCAAAGAAGACCCTCAGTCTGTCAGCTGTCTCTCCCCTGGTGCTGCTGCTTCTTCCTGTTGTTCCTCTCCCAATATTCCCCAGCTTCTCCCCTCTGCAGCCTGTGAACTATGCCCTTCTGCAAACCACTGTTCTAAATCTATACTGTCCTCCTCTTCTCGGGAAGGTTCAGAAAGAAGCGGGGGAGCAATCTCCACCTTTCCTCCTCAGCCCAGCCCCTGGCACCCTGGCAGACAAATCCACATAACCCCTAATGATACTGTGAACCGCCCCAAGATCTACAGATGAAGAGCAGTATACAAATTTTAATAATAATAATAATAATAATAATAATAATAATAGTATGCCTTATTCTGCAGGTTTTAATAGAAAAGATGCTTCGGGAGCCACTTGTCTCAAAATCGAGATATGAATAGAATAAATCGTACATATTAGGAAACTCTGCCTCCCATGAAATCCCACTCTTGCAAGAGACAACCAGCACAACCTGTGCCCTAATAAATACCCCAGCAACAAAAGTTTAAACAAGAAACTTCCAGAATTTTATTTTATTTTTAAAAATCAAATTGGAGGTAATTTGCGTTTTTGCAACAGGAGTTGACATGTTTACACTTCTCAATTCAAAGCATTTGTTTCTACCCCACCACCCACGGGGGTGTTTTTTGCTCCAGCAAAAGCAGTGAGGACTGGAAGCCTGATTGTTTTAAAATACAATTGCCAGGCTCCTACGGATCCTGTCAAGACTGCATCTTCACATTTGGTTGGTAAATGTGGTCCACCTGACAAACCATTTGCCTGAGCGCCAGCATCAACCATTGAGAACCCATTATTACCCTAACAGTTCCTGTGCCTCACCTGCCTTTACCCCTCACCTCCATGGACTCCTGGCTACGCCTAGGCCACGATTCTTCCTCCTGTTGAGATCCTTCCCCTAGATATGGGCCATATCCTCCCCTACCTCTAGGCTCCTCACCTGAGTTGATGGGACCCACATGGCCTGTCAGTTCCTGACACTTCTCGCGTTCCTGGGCAGCGCATGTGTTGGAACACAGCACATGAAGAAGCTCCATTGCCCGGCGGTGTCTGTCTTCATCATAATCTCCCGACATGATGCCTGAAGACAGGACAGAAAACATATTTTTCAACACATATTTAAGGAGGGAGGGGGACAACCAAGGTCATGCAAGTCTTTGGGGCCACGGTTACCTCAGGACCGAAGTTCAATGTGGCTACTTTTCAGCGCGACACTGATTCCCAATGCTCACGGAAGTGGGTTCACAAGAGGCTACTGCCTATAAGGTCCTGGGTTCAGTCCCCAGCATCCCCTGGTAAACAAATCAGGTATGCACATAGGGGAAAAGGATTCTCTGCTTGAGGCCCTGGACAGTGGCTGCCAGTCAGAGTGGACATCACTAGTCTGGCCTGGAATAAGGCCAGCTCCCTGTGTTCCTAGAAATGTATCCTATGTCTGCTCATTATTTGGGGGCAACTGGGCTGCCGCTGGAAACGGCTGCATCTGTTCCATTGGGGTTCTGCCCTATTCCGCATTCACCTTCAGCATGCCCTCAACTTCACTTCCCTAGCAGAAAAGGGAAGCCTCGTCCATTGATGTGACAAAACCGTCACCCCTTAGAACAGGCTTCCTCAACCTCGGCCCTCCAGATCTTTTTGGCCTACAACTCCCATGATCCTTAGCTAGTAGAACCAGTAGTCAGGGATGATGGGAATTGTGGTCTCAAAATATCTGGAGGGCCGAGGTTGAGGAAGCCTGCCTTGGAATAAGCCCTTCTGGGCCTCTGTTTAGAGTTACCTTGTGGGGAGTCCAGCTTTGGTCCTCCCCACCTAAAAAACTTGCCCAATTTCCTACAGGCCTACTTGGCATGCCAACTTACTTTACCCAGAAAAGCAGTACCGTATAAAGGTTAGAGCAGTGACAGGGCAGTTTCCCTGTATAGGGCAGTTTTTAATGTTTTATTATGTTTTTGTATATGCTGGAAGCTGCCCAGAGTGGCTGGGGCAACCCAGTCAGATGGGTGAGGCATAAATAATAAAACTGTTATTGTTATTGTTATTTCTTTCTGCCAAAGGCCATGGGGATAATTTGTGGGGGGCTGCACAGAAGCGGGGTGTGAACCTCCTTTTTCTCTGCCATCTCATTCTTGCTCTTTTGTTTCTGCTACCCATTTAACCCCTCTGTTTTCCCTCCATGAAATTAAGTCAAAATATATCTGGGCAAACCCAGGTCCAAGCAGCTCAGTGGGGTCTCAGCCATGCTAACTGGGTGAGCTTGGGCAAGCCGCTATGAGTCAATCTTTCTCACCCTAGTCTACCTCACAAGGTTGTTGTGAGGATAAAATGGAAGAACCACGTGTGTCACCTTTGAGTTCCCCGGAGGAAAGGGTGGGCTGTAAGTGGATTTTCTATGTGACGTCCCCTCAGGAAAACTATTGGGGGGGTCAATTAGATTTGCAGCGTATGAACCTCACCCCTTCCCGCAAACACCCCATTTCCCTTTTGAGCCAGGATGTACATCATATGAAGGGAATGTGGAGCAGTCTAGATTGAAAGGCTTCTCCTCCAGTAACCCCTGACAGAAGCGTCAAATGCAGTCAGCCTGTGTTCTGTTTATTCCAGGCAGAAAATAGAAAGGCAGGCAGACAAGGGCAGACAGCAGGAGAAGCAACATGACCTTTTTTCAGGGTAATAGGCATTTATAGGAAGGGATTCTGGTTTCCTGACCGATCCAAGCTTGGGATTCCCCATTTCAGAGAATTGAAGAAGGGAGACCGGGAGCCAAACTGGACCTTAACCAGGGAAATGAGCTCTATTCTCTTGTAACGTTGACATGTCTGCATGGGGGCTACATTTGCAAAGCAGAATCAGGAGACAGCAGTTTTTAGATCTCAGTCCCTCCCAGCAGCCCTTGCCAGCGCAGTCCCAAACATCTGAAGGGCACCAGGTAGGCCAAGGCTGCTCTAAGGTGCTCTCAGGCTCCTTTGGGGAGGCATTTCCTATAGGTAAGTTCGACTTGAAGGGCTCTCCTCAGCCAGATGGGGCACTGAAGTGAAACACAGTCCACAAGGCATATAAAATGGAGTGCATGTTAGGCCCTTCCAAAAGATTTTGGATATAATGGAGATGTGAAAGATTCGGATTATTATAAAAGATGCAGGAGGAAATGACTAAAAACAGGACCCACAAAAGGGAGGAGGGAAGATTATTTGGAATCTTGTTTTTATAATGTATGTTGGATATGTGATTGCAAAACTTTAATTTGAAAAACTAGATAAATAAATGTATAAAGAAGGGGAGAAGCAAGTAAAGGTAAAGGTAAAGGTACCCCTGCCCGTACGGGCCAGTCTTGACAGACTCTAGGGTTGTGCGCCCATCTCACTTAAGCGGCCGAGGGCCAGCGCTGTCCGGAGACACTTCCAGGTCACGTGGCCAGCGTGACAAAGCTGCATCTGGCAAGCCAGCGCAGCACACGGAAACACCGTTTACCTTCCCGCCAGTAAGCGGTCCCTATTTATCTACTTGCACCCGAGGGTGCTTTCGAACTGCTAGGTTGGCAGGTGCTGGGACCAAGCAACGGGAGCGCACCCCGCCGTGGGGATTCGAACCGTCGACCTTTCGATCAGCAAGCCCTAGGCGCTGAGGCTTTTACCCACAGCGCCACCCGTGTCCCGGGGAGAAGCAAAGGATTCGCTAAACATCACTTCCTGTTCCCCAACCGCTGCTGTTTTATGGTCCAGGTATCGAACTCAGGACGCAAGGGAGAAACATGCAAAGAGGAAAGCACGCTTGGCAAATCCACACCGTGATCAACTCCCACCTGGAAACCAATGTCCCCACTGTGGAAGGACGTGTGGATCCAGAATTGGCCTCCACAGCCACTTACGGACTCATTGTTAAAACTGTGTTTATGGAAGACAATCTTACTCGGCTACGAGTGATCGCCAAAGAAAGAAAGAAAGAAAGAAAGAAAGATGGGGAGATTGACTGGAGGGTAAATGCCAATGGCTGCCCCACATCCCAGGTCCGTGTGTGGAGCTGATGGACATCACGTTGAGGAAAGACAGTGGAACATTTCCCTACGGATATAGGCCTACGGGCTTTCCCTCAAGGTTAGATCACCACTGGATCTAATTTTAAGGATTAAAAACAGCTGTTTCAGTACTTCTGGCCCCATAAGTGCAGTTGGTGTCTATGCACATTTTTTTCTTTGCTTCACAGAGTGCAAGATGACTGGCAGGTCCCTACCCACCAAGGAACTTACAATCAAACATTAAACACAGGGGGAAACAGGGAAGTAAGGAGATGGGAGGCAGGAACTGCCCTTTTGGAAAATGAACGTTGGCGCTCTGCGCTCTCACCTGGTCAGCAAACTGGTTCAGGGGGTGGCTGTCAGGTTGCTTCCGTGTTGCTGGATCCAGGATGCCAACTGGTCCAGGTCAATGCCAGCAAGACGCCAATACCAAGTCCCTGGGGATCTGAGTCCGCGTGGAAGCAGCTGCAAGCCGGAAGCAGGGCACCCAATCTGCCATCCGGCGAGCTGCTGGGTCCATGGGTCGCCAAGTGGGGAAGCGGCAGGGTGAGAGGGGTTGCGCCCTCTGCTGGATGCACGAGGGAACAATCTGCAGAGGCGAAGAGGGTCAGTAGTCCTGGCTGGCTTTGCTATGCCTGGGTGGCGTGCCCAATCCCCAGCTGTCCCTGGGGGGCTTCTTCATGGCGGGAGGGGGCTGTTGTCTTAAGTCCTTGGCAAAATTGCACCGCTGCAGTTTGCCACCCTCCTTAGTTCCGTAGGCACCTGCATGGATACAAAGGCTAGTTATTTGGGGTGGGCTCATTCCTTCCTCCTGATGCTCCCATTCTTCCCATGACCACCCCCAGCCACATCAGTTGGAAGAAAGCATATGGATCCCTAGCACCCCCACAACATCATTTTTGTAAGCTGGAGGGCCGCAGGTTGGGGGTGCCTGTATTATATCATTGAGTGCCAGCAGCATTTTCTGGGCTCACTATTTGTTAAGGGGGACCTCTGCCCCACCTGCGATCTATCGGCAAGAGCTGCTGCTTAGGTACATATTAGAATTAAAACTTTGAAGTCTCATCGAACCTCTAATACAACTTCTCTCCCACACCTACTCACAGGCACCCATTTCCCCTTTCCACCCTGTCCAGCGCTTGCACTCCTGGACGGTTAAGTCCAGTCAAAGGCAACTATGGGGTTGCGGCGCTCATCTCACTTTCAGGCCGAGGGAGCCGGTGTTTGTCCACAGACACATTTCCAGGTCATGTGTCCAGCATGACTAAACCACTTCTGGCACAACGGAACACCGTGACGGAAACCAGAGCACACGGAAACGCCGTTTACCTTCCCACCACAGTGGTACCTAATTATCTACTAGCACTTGCATGCTTTCGAACTGCTAGGTTGGCAGGAGCTGGGACAGAGCAATGGGAGCTCACCCTGTCGCAGGGATTTGAACCACTGACCTTCTGATCGGCAAGCCCAAGAGACTCAGTGGTTTAGACCACAGTGCCACCCGCATCTTCCACTGCTTGCAAGTCACCTGTTGCCCATCAGTACCATCCATGCGGGATGCCCGGCAACCGCAGATCAACACAATCAGAGCCACGACCAAAAAGTCAATGGAGATGGCGGGTGGCCTGGAACCCTGAGCGGCAGGGCACTTTGCAGTGTGCTGGGCCGGCCCGTAAACAAAGTGCAAATAAATATTGGGGGTGGGGAAGAGAGAGATGGGGCTAAAAACAAACACACACAAGAGGTTGGCTCTCCCCTAGGCCACCCGCTATCAACACCCCTGGATGTGATGTAGCGGATTCAGGCGAGGGAATCAGAGGTTGAAAGGAATGGGGTATATTAGGCACCTGCTAATAATCCGTACTACTGTGCTCTTGCATAAAAACGTGGGGGTCTTCCCCAAATATAAATTCCATCACAGCATTCCCTGCCTTTGCAGACTGAAGAACAGTGTGTGTGTGGCCTAATTAGAGACTGGAAGGTTGGAAAGCACAATGGCTTTTGTGTGCAAGAGATAGAAAGAACACAAACCCATTTTTCTCATTCTCCACCTTTGTCCCTTTTCTATAAAGGAAGACGCCGGCACAGGGCTAACCACAGGAGACTCCTTTTCTCCCGGAGAATAGTGAGTCATGAGGGTGGGGAGATGATATCCAGGTCCTCAGCTTTCCCCCACCCCGCCAATACCGCTGCAGCTTCTTCCGCTGCATCTCTGCTGGAGTCGCCAGCGTCCGCTCCTGCCCAGAATAACAAGTACCAAGGGCTGGGTGATGATAGTACAGCATATCCCACCCCCTTGCCTCCCCTCCTCCCCAGTCTTTACAGCTGTGATCTCAATCTTTCTCGCTCACCTCTCATCCTCGGCCCTCGGCCTGCCTCGCCCACACACCCGGACCAAAATCACCCCCGTGCAACCCCAATCCTTGGCAGCTCCTGTTCCACCCCCAAAACAGCCGATTCTTCTTTCCATACTGCTGCCACCATTTATAAACATTTCTTTTCAAAAAGGCAGGTAAACATGACAGCGTTTCGACCAGGTGGTGGGGGCTGAGGGGAGAAAGAAAGGCACATGTCTGGCAGCAGCCTTGCCCTCGGCAGACCCCAAATTAGCAGGTTTCAGCCATTTCATTATCTCACCCCCTGTCCTCTCGGTTTTTCCAGGATCGTCTAAAATTATTAATAATTATTTTTGGCATCCTTATCAGACAGACCTGGGGTCTCCCCCCATGCCCCTTCCTGCCTCCCTCGATTTATTTCTTGCTCTCCTGCCCAGCTAAGTAGCTTCCTCTGGGCCAAAGCTAATCTAATTATTATTGTGGTTGATAATATCTTCCTGTCTAGCCTCCCAGCCTTATCTACAGGATTTCTGCTACTACACATGCACCTTTCGCACCTTCCCCGGTCGAACGGCTAATTGCCACACATCTTCACCATCTCCGCCCTCCCAGTTTTCCTCAATTCATCCATCCACCCTGCAACACCCTGCCTTGCCACCCGAGCCTTCATTTATCAGCTCTGGAAGGAATCACTCAGCTACGGGGAGGAGGAGATGGGGAAGAACAGATCCCAAAGGCCTCTGGGGTGAAAGCGCATCCATGCACCCAAATCTCTCCGAAGCGAACCACCCCAAAATGTAGGGTTCTTCACAGGCCCCCTCGCTTAGGAAACACCCTAAACCTTTCCCTTTGCCATGTGGAAGTGAGTGTCAGGGCGGGTGTCAGTGTAAGGTCAGCAGTAACTCACAAGGTGTTGGCGAAGTTAACTCTTTATTAAAAAAAACAAAAAGCAGCTCAGGCCGAGTGAGTAAATCTTGCCCCAATGTGGCAGTTGTGAGGACTGCCTTCCCACAGTTGCCCAAGTCTCCTTCTCTCCAAGCAACCTGAGGCTCCTTCATCTTGTCTCTCTTTGCTCCGCCCTCTTCATTCCTCTTTGGGTTCTTGGAGACTGGGGAGCAGGGAGCTGGGTGCCACAGGAGGGGGAGATCCCCAATTTCTTCAGCAACCTGCCTCCACTCTGCCTCTTGACTCCTCTACAGCCTCTGCTTCTGCCTCTGGTTTTGGACTGCTCTCTGCCACAACTTCTTCCTGCTCACTAAACCCTGTTACCGCTTCAGCTTCTCAGTGTTAGAAATTCAGGTATATAGGTTATGGTCGCCGCAAACGGAACCTCTAGGTGCCACATTTTTTGTTTTTGCAATGGAACCTTATTCTTATTCTTAATTTCATTTCTATCTCTATCTCTCTATATATATATTAAAGAACAAATCTCAAAGCAATTTACAACACATTAAAACATCAAATAAAACAATCCAGAATACAGTGGTAACTTGGTTCCCAAATGGCTTGGCTCCCAAACAAATCGGCTCCCGTACGCTGCAAACCTGGAAGTGAGTGTTCTGGTCTGCAAACATTTTTCGGAAGCCGGACATCTGACATGGCTTCCGATTGAGCGCAAGAAGCTCCTGTAGCCAATCAGAAGCTGTGCCTTGGTTTTTGAACTGTTTCGGGAGTTGAACGGACTCCCGGAATGGATTAAGTTCGAGAACCAAGGTACCACCGTAAAACACAATTCAGGCTTCAAGGAAAATATTTCAAATCCTCCTCTAAGTGGCATTTTGCTTTCCCTAGTCACCAACCTGACTTCCAGAGATCTCCACGTGGTCACAATTGGACCCATGCCAGTCGCAAAATGCGCCTGGCTAATTTTGAACACTGCTCCTGCTCCCAGTCTCCTCCCTCTCCTCCCTGTGACCACTCATTGTTGTCCCACAACCAGTCCCCTGGCTCTGAGCCTTCTTCCCCTGGGGGTTCCCCCAGCTGGTTCCTGCCCCCACTCCTCTGCATCCAGCCAGTCCATGACAGGGAGCGAGGACAGGCCCGAGAAGGTGTTAACACCATTGGACCGGCTGGCAGAGGCTGCTTACGTAGTCTACATTTAACACACACCACTCCCCCCCAACAAAAAAAAATCCCAGGGACTGTGGTTCTCTGAGGAGTAAAAGCAAAGCACATGTTGTGTAGGCAGCCACAGTTCAAGGGCTGGGACGGCGACCCGCTCTGGAAAATCCTCTCCCCTGGCGCCGCGGGTCAAAGCGTTAGCAGGAAGACCCCATCAATGCCAGGCGCCCAGATGGTCCCTGCCACATCACGTTAGGGAAACCTTGGAAACAAGGCCGCAGCCAGCCCAAGCCTTCTGCCAGTCCGCTTGGGGATGAAGGCAGGGGAGAGGGAGCATGTGGAAAACATACGCAAAGCACCCAGCTGTCTGCAGCGCCAGCCCAGATGCGGTACAATCCGTGCCCGGGGTCCGCACACATATTTGCTCGTGCGCGTTTTTCTTTGAGAAGCTGGCCCATGCCTCCGTTTAGCAAACGGGTGTATCTATTTGCAAATCAAATGCCCGTCGTTCTCCCGAGCGATGAAAGGACTCCTTGGGGAACGATAGCAGAGCACCTTCTCTGCACACACAAAGGTTTAAGTCCCTGGCATCACCAGTTTAAAAGATCTGGCAGCAGGTAAGCGGGAAAACCCTCTCTGCTAGAGAGCTGGGAGAACGGCTGCCTGCCAGAGCTGACAATACTAGCTTGATGGTCAAAGAGTCTGATTCGGTAGAAGCCAGCTTCCTTTTCTCCGAGCACAGTCACACTGCTTTGCCCCGAATATGTCACACAACCTGGGAGAACACCAAAAGCGCGCTGGTGCCGCCATGTCTCCAACGCAAAGCTGCTTAAAAGG
The DNA here is from genome assembly GCA_034642415.1 of Podarcis siculus. NCBI lineage: Eukaryota > Metazoa > Chordata > Lepidosauria > Squamata > Lacertidae > Podarcis > Podarcis siculus. The sequence goes on from JAXCMG010000034.1 coordinate 4,060,309, forward strand.
AGCTCATTAATTCTGACATGCTTGCGGGAGCAGAAATGCTTAATTTTGTGAAAAGGGAAGTTCCAGCACTCATCTTACCTATTAACCCGTGTTCCCTTTCTCAGGAGCCGGGCCCTACAAGCCAGAGTCACGGCAGATGTCCACAGACGGGCAGTATGGTGCAATGGTCGGACTTACATTGGGGGGCAGGGGACTAAGTTCAGTAAGCCGCAATGCTTACTGAATTACCTCAGCTCTCAGCCTAATCTACGTCACACGGCTGTTGTGAGGATATAATTGGAGGGAAAGTGGGGGAAAGAGAGAATTACATATACCATCCCAAGGTTTTCGGGGAAAGGACCAGGATAGAAATGTAACAAATAACAAAACTTCAACATGGGCTGGCTTGGAAAAGATGGCCGAATTTTGAGAGAAAGCGATTTTAGAAACTGGGAGGATTGCGGGTGAACAGTGCCCCCCCCCCACCAGTAAGTCGTATATACTATTTACTTTTTGTGATGTGCTTAATTTTTGAAAAAGCAATGAGCAAACAAAAAAGGAGGAGGATTTAGTGGCAAGGGAATGCCAGTCTGCACATGCTCAAAGACAGACTCCTCAAAGAGAATTAAAAATATAAATGAAAGATCTAATGAAAAACAGCGGCAGGGAATGCAAAACGAATGGACCGGGACCTCATTAGAACCATATTCTAACCACACTATCTGAGTCTGTACCAAACCTTACAATCACCTGCTGGATAGCTCAGTTGGTAGAGCAAGAGACTCTTAATCCCAGGGTTGTGGGTTTGAGCCCCACGTTGGGTGAAAAGACTCCTGCATTGCAGGGGGTTGGACTAGATGACTCTTGTGTACCTTTCCAATTCTACAATTCTATGTCTCTGTCTGTGGTTAGGTGGCTGATGACCACAAGGAGGTTCTTCTAAGCCATTGTGTTTCACATTTGGAGTGCTCACTCCGAAGAGGCCTGCCTGGCCCCTGCTCTTACAGCTTTTTAATAATAATAATAATAATAATAATAACATCCAGACATTCCAGTGTGTTATACAGCTAGTTTTAAGCAGCGCTTTTTTTCTTAAAAAAAATATATATAATGTTATGGGGTACTCTCATTTTCCTACTCATATTGAAATACTTCCCCTCAATGAGGCCAAACTTAGATACACAAAATGTTTAGGGGTATGCGTCCCCCCCAGAAAAAAGCACTGTTTTTAAGTGTTGCTTTATTGTCCAGTCTGATTTAATTAAATTGATGCTGCCAGGGAGTTGTGGTTTGTTTGGTTTTTTTGCATTTCAGATTAATGAATTTTTATTATACCATTTTATTCTTTTAAACTGCAAGGTGCACCGGGAACCGTAGGTTGGCTCTAAATAGGATACAAAAGAAGGGTAGGTGCTTTTAAAAATGAATCATGGTACAGTGGTACCTCGGGTTACAGACGCTTCAGGTTACATACGCTTCAGGTTACAGACTCCGCTAACCCAGAAATAGTACCTCAGGTTAAGAACTTTGCTTCAGCAATGAGAACAGAAATCGTGCTCCGGCGGCACGGCAGCAGCAGGAGGCCCCATTAGCTAAAGTGGTGCTTCAGGTTAAGAACAGTTTCAGGTTAAGAACGGACCTCTGGAACGAATTAAGTACTTAACCCGAGGTACCACTGTACCTGACTTGGACTAGGCCAACAGCAGGAAACAATGCAGTTTAACCGGGAAAAGAACTGTGGCCCCACTTAGGAGGATTTGAGAAGCTCATAAGGATGGAGGAACAGCCCTGCAATGTCAGAACAATTGGGCACTGAACCTATCACCCGGCTTGGTTGGCTGCCCAGCTGGCATTGGCCCTCGACAGAGCCTTTCATTGGTGGCTCCATGATTGTGAGATACCCCACCCCACATACTCTCAAACATTTCCCTGATGAAAATAGAGACATCCTCCTCCAACATTTCTCCGAGGATAAGAGGGACGTCCTAAGGGAAAGCGGGACATTCTGGGATCAAATCAGAAACCCGGCGGCTTCTGTAAATCCAGACTATCCCTGGAAAACAGAGACACTTGGAGGACTGTCCCTAGTGAGGTGCGTTTGCTGGAAATGCTACAGGTTCCCATTCGCCAATTTAAATAGAATTATATATCTCAATGTTGCAGGGAGGACTGTGATCTGCAGTCCTGTTCAGTCAGTGGTTGAGGGCGCACTAACTGCTGGTGGGCAGTTTCATGACCTCTGTGGCTCCCTTCTTATGGTTTTTGGTCTTTAGCTAGAAACTGGACTAGAGAGGACTCCTTCAAATAGAGAACTGTCTCTGTGAAATAGGGCACATGGCCACCCTAGTTCTTGGAATAGCCTGGAACCCTCTGCAGGTTGGCCAGTTGCAATATGCATACAGTGGTACCTCGGGTTACAGGCGCTTCTGGTTACAAACGCCGCTAACCCAGAAATAATACCTCGGGTTAAGAACTTTGCTTTAGGATGAGAACAGAAATCGTGCAGCAATAGCGGGAGGCCCCATTACCAAAAGTGGTACCTCAGTTTAAGAACAGTTTCAGGTTAGGAACAAACCTCCAGAACGAATTAAGTTCTTAACCCGAGGTACCACTGTATTTGCTTAAGTTAGCACACCTCAGCCTTTTGCAAAGCATTCTTCTCTGTGCCACTATTTATGGCCAGTTTTAGCCTGTGATGAGAATTGTGATCATCATCATCTTTTCTCAGCATAAGCCAGATATGGATCAAGCATGTCAGAGATAAAATATCTGAAAGGGACATTGATTTTTTTCACCTCTGTTTGTGTCTGGGCATTCCAAGCCTTCAGGAAACTTCCTAGTAAGGCAATATGTCTGACGCTTGTTTGTTTCACGTTTCCACAGGAAGATAAATAAGAATTCCTCCTAACTTTCAAGAGTCATGCGGCACCTTAAGGCTCACACATTTAATAGCACAGTCCTACACATGTTTATTCAGAAGTAAGTCCCACTGTGCTCAACGGGACCTGCTCCCAGGATCTGCCAATTTCGGTCCCCTCGGTTTCTAATTTTTCCAATTTTAAATTCAGTTCTTGAAATTCGTAAATTCAAGAAAATTCATCAGTACTTTTGCAAATTTCTCCCAATAAACACACCTTTTTATGCAGTTTTGAGCAATGTACTCATTCTTGTAAGCAGTTTCTCATAATGCAATGCTTTTTGGTATGTTGTTTTTGGGACCATACTCATTTCAACGCACACTTTCCCCACCCCCTTATATATGCACCTTTGTAAGCACGGTTTGGTCAAACAACTGCATCACAAAATTCGGACAAGTGCGAATTTTGAAGGAAGGTCGTTGTTACGGTCCTCATACAGTTTTTCAAAGTGCACATCTGACCGATTCGCCTTCAAGAGCAAACGGAACAGAATTTCTTCCCCCATCCACTACTCCTAGGTACAGGATTGCAGTCATACTATGGCACGAACTTTCATAAACACGCAGCATCAGACCAGATGGTGCACTTAAGTAATTTTAGACTCGTGGCTTAATGGCCTCTGGGCAATAATACTTTTCACGTATTAGTTCACTCACTTTAAAATGTAGCAACCCAGCCCTGCTGGGCTTGGGGTCCTTCCGCTCAGCTCTGATGACATCTCTGCATCTGATGAAACAGGCTCCTGTTTATGCCACATTAAAAGGTGTTAAAGAACAACTCTTCCGAGTACTTTTCTTTGGGGCGGTGGGAAGGCAACCGACTAATGCAGTTTGTCTTTCTGGAACGTACTTCTTTCAAGCAATTTAAGTATCAGCTCCAAGAGCAGACAGAACAATAGGACCATTCGTGCTGGCAAATTTCCATATCCTTTCTATTTTTAATTGTGAGGTTTTGGCATATGGATCTCTTCTCGTTTTCTTTTATCATCATTCTTTTGAAAGCCCTATAACAGGAAACATGTTTGTGTGTAAGAGAGAGAGTGTCCCTATTTATTTGGCGCATTCGCATCTGACAAAGATCAGGAATATCCCCATTTCAGAGACAGGCAGGTTAAGGCCAAGAAATTGTCCCTTGATCCAGCCCTTGTATTCTTCCAAGGCATTGCAGTACCCCATGTGGAATTTTACAAGAACTCACCTCCACTGCACAAACTTAAGTGCACATTATGAGCATGTCAACGCAACCTTCCCCCTGCCTCTGAGTCTTCGTGTGCTTGCACAAATGTAGCCAATCAGCACCACCCACAAGAAAGAGAGAGGTATCAGCAGGGTCAAGGTATACCTGGTGTCTGCAGAAGTGAACACACACAAACCTGGGTGGGGGGAATCCCAAACAGCCCAATGCTGAGAGAAAAGGGAACCGGGGGGGGGGGGGGAAGGATGGAATGGAGCAGCTGGACAAGAAGGAAGGAAGAACCATAGACATAAAAAAGGTTTAGAGAATCCTCTCATTGCCTTGGATAGGTAGCTTCCTGGTTCACACTGGCGAACTATTTTTAAACGTCTCCAGGGATGGCAGTGAAAGCTGCCCATAGAAATCAATGGAGAAATCCAAGATTTTAATATACAGTGGTATCTCGGGTTAAGTACTTAATTCGTTCCGGAGGTCCGTCCTTAACCTGAAACTGTTCTTAACCTGAAGCACCACTTTAGCTAATGGGGCCTCCTTCTGCTGCCGTGCCGCCGGAGCACGATTTCTGTTCTCATCCTGAAGCAAAGTTCTTAACCTGAAGCACTACTTATGGGTTAACCGAGTCTGTAACCTGAAGCGTATGTAACCTGAAGCGTATGTAACCCGAGGTACCACTGTAGCTGGAATCAGGCACAAGAATGTCCCACCCCCACCCCCACCCCCACCCCGTTTTGTCTAAAATTGATCTCTGCCCCCACCGTCAATATAAGAAGCAAGTCCAATGAATATTGAGCGTGTTCAGTGGGCACAGAATGCTGCCTGGTTGTGGGAAAGAGAGAGAAAGGGAAATGGGGCAGAGCTGGGGGGAATTGGCATGCCTGGGATCCTGAACAGAAGCACTCCAAATTGCAGCATTTTGTCGCGGGACCCTTCCTGTCATTGCATGGACGTGCGCCGCTGAATTGCATGCATGCACACGCAGACTCAGCAGCACACAGACATCCATGCAGGTCGCAGTACCCTCCCTGTCGCTGAAATATTTCCCACGCCTCACCTGAGAACCTGCAAGCTGCTGAGCTGGAGCAGAGTGAGGTCTGTCTAGCTAAGCATTCAGTTTCCAACAGATGCCTCTGCAAGCACACAAGCGGAGCATGGAAGCAACAGCCATCCTCTACAGTTTGTCCCCAGCACCGGACACACCTCCACCAACCTGTTGCACACCGTCCCTCGCTCATTACACACATGCTCATTGGCTGGGCAAAAAAAGGATGCAGTAGCAGTCTAATTCCGCTCCACTTGGTCCACTGCCCAGCATCCAACTGGGACTTCCACTGATAACACCCAGCCCTCGAAACCTGCCTTGGTGTTAAGCGCACAGGCAAAGCACTTTGAATGCCGACGGCCACCTCACTTAGTGCTCACCGTGCACAGAATTGGCACACGGAACTCCACCAGGGCGACAACAATTAGCACAGGGCCTGCTGCTTTCGAGAGAAATTCACAATAGCCTGCCGCCACCCCCCGCTGAGCACATACGCTGAAACTCAGAAAAGCATCTCACACAACCCTCCTGCAAATGTTGAACACCCACACAGCATGGGCATGTTGCAAATGTGCAAGGACACACACACACCTGTGGCACGCTCGGCAGGCACTCACCTGCTGTCTTGCTCGCCGCCAGTTGGATGCCAGGCAGAAGGAAGGAATCCAGGAGAGAGATGTGTCCGTGTGTGAAAGCGTGTGTCCGAGCGCCGTGCGCACGCTCTCAGGGGGAGACACGGGGATTTCAGCTCCCCAGCTCCCACATCAGACCGCTTCAATCACTCGCCACTCCCCACCCCCGCATGCAATGAGTCACTGTGCTGTGTGTGAAGGAGATGAGGAGGAGGAACAAGAGAAAGGGGGATTTTCGAGGGAACCTCCACAAAGGTGGTTTGGAGCAGTGTGCTAGTGCCACCGCCCCCACGTCAGTGCAGAAGTGCACAGGAGAGAGAGGAAGAAGATTCCCTCTCTACAGGGTCTCCAAGGCTGGGGGTGGAAGGGAACGGGAAGGAAGGCACGGGTGGGAACCCAAACCGACATGAAGGCAGCTCTATACATTAAAAAAAAGAGAGCACAGCGTAGCAAGGAAGGGTTGGGGGAGACGGGAGGAAGGAGCCACGGCTAATGCTGCGATTTAGCACATCTCCAGCCCCAACTGTGCGCCAGGAACAGCACTTTTTTTTTAAGGCCCCTGTCCCCGTCCAGGAGGCCTTGCAGTTTACACGACGCACACAACTGAACATGAAAGCTGTTTCCTTCGGCTCCACGCTGCTCCCTCCTTCGGCTGCGTGGAGAGAGCTTGTTGGGCACTGTTGTGTTGTACATAAAAAGGCCTTGACTAATTGGGGCTGCTGCGATTTCAGACAGGGCTCCCCTAAGTGTCTGTGTCTGCTGCTGGCGGAGGAGGAGAGAAAAAGAAGAGCATCTCTGGCAAGGTAGCAGAGAGAGAAAGAGAGAGGGGGGGGGGACATGGCAGCAGTGCTAATGAGGCCCGGGCAGGTGAACAATAGCCGGCGTAGCCCAGGCGGGAATCTGCCACCATCTGCTCACGTGGGAAGAGGGGAAGGCGGGCAGGCAAGACGTAAGGGTGTTTTGGATCAGGCCAAGGGCCCAGCATAGCCCAGCATCCTGTTTCTCACAGACACGGACCAGATGCCCGCTGGGAGCCTGCAGGCAGGACCCAGGGGCAATGGCGTTCTTTCCTCCTGCAGTTTTGAGCAGCTGGAATTCAGGGCAGGGTTCGAAATTCGCCATGCGCATTTTGTACCTGGCGGGTGGCGCTGTGGGTTAAACCACAGAGCCTAGGACTTGCCGATCAGAAGGTCGGCGGTTCGAATCCCCGTGACAGGGTGAGCTCCAGTTGCTTGGTCCCTGCTCCTGCCAACCTAGCAGATCGAAAGCATGTCAAAGTGCAAGTAGATAAATAGGTACCGCTCCGGTGGGAAGGTAAACGGCGTTTCCGTGCGCTACTCTAGTTCGCCAGAAGTGGCTTAGTCATGCTGGCCACATGACCCGGAAGCTGTACGCCGGCTCCCTCGGCCAGTAGAGCGAGATGAGTGCCGCAACCCCAGAGTTGGCCATGACTGGACCTAATGGTCAGGGGTCCCTTTACCTTTACCTTATTGGCCACTTAAGAACAAGTGAAGATGCCTAGGATGTCTCCACCATTTGGGGGATCCTTGGATCCTGACTGTTTTCACACACTAGTAACACATCCTTTGGAATTCTATCGGTTCTATTTTATCTGCACAATCAGAATGAATTTCAGGAACGAAAAAGCAGTATTTTAAAAATACGACTTTCAAGCCATTCGGCTTCAAAATGGAAACTAGATATTCCGTTTTGGTGACGGTAACCCTGGTTTAAGGAGGCATTTGGCGCCTAGCTTATATACCTGAGTACCTATCACTGATTCAGAGGCATGTTGCCTCCCTCAGCGAAGGAAGCAGCAGTTAACAGGAACAGCCACAAACAGCCTTGCCCACCACAAATCTGCCCAGTCCTCTTTTCAAGCCATCATGGCGTCTTGTGGGAGAGCATTCCAGACTTTTAACAAGGCACAGCGTGAAGTAGTGCTTTCTTTCACCCATAGGACTCCTCCTGACTTCACAGAGCCGGCCCTACCATTTGCCATGTCTTCAAGCAGCTGATTTTGAGCATCATGCAAGTAATCTGTTAATTAAAACTATTATCATTCTTACTGCCAGGGAGGAATAGAGGAGCTTGTGAGATTTTCGGCCCCAGGTGCCAAAATAACTTGGCCAGCCGGGCACCATGACTTTTTTTTTTTTTTGGCAGCTGGGAGGATGCGGGAGATTGACTGCCACTTGCTGTTCTGCCTCAGGCAGCAACACGCCTTGGGCCCTGGCTCCTCAAGTTTACCTCAGCTTAACTGAGGAAAGTCTGTAGTCCTTCATATACTGGTGGACTACAACTCCCATCACCCCTCGCTTAACTGAGGGATAAGGGAAGCCTGTAGCACTTCATAAACTGGTAGAGTACAACTCCCATTATCCCTGACCACTGCTCATGAGGGCTGGGGCCGCAGATCCTGCAACTCCAGCCTAGCCTCTCTCCCCAATCCAGCAGTTCTCACCTGCTATGATTCACGAGGACAAGCCCCACTGGAACACACCCCTTCCAGGCATCTTGGGGTGATGGTGGAGGCTGTTCCTGCACACCCTTTGCTCCACTTTGCTTGTGTTATAATCCAGGGATGGTGGACCTGGGGGCCTGCAGCTCTCATCAATCCCAGCCAGCATGGCCAACGGCCAGGACTGATGGGAGTTGTAGTCCCAGTAACAATCGGAGGAAGGCAGGTTTTCACAGCCCAGAATTACGGCTGGGAGCAGTGTTAATTTTCTAGAAAAAGAGGTGCCGTAACTCACCATGAACAGCTCGCTTGTTTCTCTTTGAATGGCAATAGTGCCCACCTGAGAGGTGCCGGAACTGAGCCCAGCTGGAAAAAAGCCATGGCTGGGAAACATCTGGTTTCCAACACTGTGATATATCACCAGAAGAAATGATGCTTTTGAATTATGGAGCTGGAGGAGACTCTAGAGAGTCCCATGGACTGCAAGAAGATCAAACCTATCCATTCTGAAGGAAATCAGCCCTGAGTGCTCACTGGAAGGACAGATCCTGAAGCTGAGGCTCCAGTACTTTGGCCACCTCATGAGAAGAGAAGACTCCCTGGAAAAGACCCTAATGTTGGGAAAGATGCAGGGCACAAGGAGAAGGGGACGACAGAGGACGAGATGGTTGGACAGTGTTCTGGAAGCTACCAGCATGAGTTTGACCAAACTGCGGGAGGCAGTGGAAGACAGGAGTGCCTGGCATGCTCTGGTCCATGGGGTCACGATGAGTCGGACACAACTAAACGACTAAACAACAACAAAACATCGCAATATACCAATATTTCACAATATCTGAATTAAGGATGGAGTTATGCAGAGACATTGGCTGGCTTTACGGTTTTCCCCACATTGTGATTTTTTGCATAGCACACACACATAAGCATCATGATTCGCAATATATTGCCAGGTCAAAAATTACGAAACCGATAACACGATATGGACTTCAAACCAGTTTGGGGCAATATATCACCCAGCCCTGCCCAGCATCAGACCTAGAACCATACCCTGTGAACTCGAGAGTCACAACTTTTCCCTCTCATCCTCCTCTCAAGTAATGCTATCAGGGCAGGACCCTTGGGTAGAGGCCCAGGCCCCACCCAGCAGAAATTGCAGGCCCCCATTCCCCATATGCAGCAATGCTGGCTCACCATATTTTGAAGACAAGTGCAGTCACACACATAGGAACCAAACCACTGGTCCCAATAGCTCAGTAATATCAGGGGCTCCCAGGATTTCAGGCAGGCGTCACTCCCAGTCCTGCCCAAAGATGTCAGCGATTGGATGGACCAGAGACTTTTTGCACGCAAAGCTGATGATCTACCTGTGAGCTGCAGCCGTTCGACATATTTGCACTGTTTACCTTGCAGTCAAAAGGTGGGGAGATTGCAATTTAAAAGCAAGTAATACACATTGCTATCTAAACAGCCACCCACATCCTCATAGCACCAAGGGGGCATAGGAAGAGCACGAGATTCTTCATCTCAAGGTCGTGGGTTCGAGACTCACCTTGGGCAAAAGATTCCTGCATCGGCGGGGGCTGGACTAGATGCCCCCTTGTGGTCCCTTCCAACTCTACAATTCTATGATCAGGCACATCTAGTTGAGCATCCTGCTCTAACAGTGACCAAAACAGCAACTGCACTTTCCCCTCAAACAGTGGAGAAAGGGTGGTGGAGAGTCTAAAATTACCTAACCACCCTGGGCTTCTTTCACCTGCTGTCTTGTTCATGCATCATCCAGGAAACCCAGGAGTCCAGCCTCCCAGGAGTCCAGCTGCCCTCATTCGCTCTCGCCTGATAGGCCCCAACCCTGCACATATATAAAGCAATGAGTCCCTCCCCTCCCCAAGTCTGCCTTTCCCAGAGCTTGCATCTCCGGGTAACATGACCCACCCCTGTTGCATCCACAGCTGTGTCGGGTCGATAGGACACCTTGTCGCTGCCAGAAAGAGGAATCCTAACACCGTCCCGCAAACTTTTCCCGCAACCCCCTTGATGGAAGCGATTGCCACTCGATTCGCCTATTGGTGGAGGGGGGGGGGAATCCATATATCCCCTTCCTCCTGATTCTTAATATTGGTTTCCTTCTAATTTCAGTAATGGGTGAGCGGGGTCGGGGTGAGTGTGACTGCTGCGTTTCTCCAAAATGGGAACAGAATTCCTAGGAGGGGGGGAAAAGGAGTTGCAAATCAGAACTCCTGAAATTCTTCCAGGAGGTTTTGGGATGGTGGGGGGGGAGCTGGGAGGCAGGATTTTTTAGCAGGCAGGGGTGGGGCCTAGTGGGTTGAGTGAGAGCTCCAATATTCACAAGCAGGGTAGAGAAGACCACAAATCCCATCATCCCTGACCATTGGAGGTTCTGCTTGTGGCTGATGGGAGTTGGAGTCTCAGCAACACCTGGAGGCTAACAGGCCATCCTTGGTCCAAAGCAAACCATCTGAAATCAAGAAGCAAAGATGGAGCAAGGCAGGTGATTCTGTTGGGACTCCATTTCCCATCATCCCCAGCCAGCAGGGCCAATGACCAGGGATGTTGGGAGTTGGAGGCCCGCAATAGCTCAGGTGGTAGATCATGAGACTCTGACCCAGGTTCACGGGTTCCAAGCCCCACATTGGGCAAAAGATTCCTGCATTGCAGGGGGTTAGATTAGCTGACCCCCCATGGTTCCTCCCAAGTCTACAATTCTATGAGAATATCTGGAGGGCCACAGGCTCCCCCATAGGAGAAAACAATTCATACTTTCCTCAAACTAGCACACGATGCAATTCACACATGCATATATACATACAAAGGACACACACCAAGCAAATAGCATAATACTGTAGTTAACAAGACAAATATTGTGGATGCATTTATTTTTGTTTAATACATGACAAATTCCCCACGTGGATACTGCTTTTCTGCGGGACCGGGGTGGGAAACCTGTGGCCATCTGAAAGTTGGAGGACTACAACTCCCATCATCCCTGGCTGAACAGGCTGGGGATGATGGGAGTTGGAGTCCAGCAACTTCTACAGGGACCTAGTTTTCCTCGGCCTGATACAGAAAGTTGCATTTACTCTGCATGAACACCTGTAACATGCATGATAGGCACACGAGTCTATTAGGCCCAATATGCACAAGGCAAAAGAGACACGCATGTCCATCACAGTTTCCTACAGAATGCATGCAGGGAAAGTGTGGAAATTTTTGATTGATGACCCCCAACTACTCATGCCTTGAATAAAAGTATCCCCAATCTCCCAGGCATGTTTTCCTCATTCACCTACACAGACACAGACGCACACACACGTTAACATCTCCCATCTCTAACATGAGTTGCGAAGCTGCAGCGCAAATGCACAGGGTGTTACTAGAATCCTATTTATTGCACACAGAAAAACAGCTGCTCTATCGCACTCTTGGTGAATTCACAAACCAAGCGCGAGCTATGGTGGTGTTACACACGCCCGGTCACGGGAAGGCTGTTGACACACGTGTTTCACGCAAAAGGCTGGGGGAGAGGGAATGACACCGCATGGGCACCAGTGCTTCAGGTAGCCTTGTGCAAATCACACCCTCTGCCTCGTCTGGGCAGGCACATGCACACGTGTGCACACGCGTGTGAGCGCCCTCTGTTCTCGAGCTCTACGGAACGCCTCTGGCTATCACGCCTGTTCTCACTGCCCTCTTCTGCTCCAGGGGACGCGGCCTTCACTGACCTTCCTCCGTGCCTCGCACCCTTCTCCTCCTCACACCCAAGCCTCCCCTTGCCTCGCACCCACGCCGCCTCCCCCCTGCACACTCCCTGGCACACAAGCGTGCACACAGACACAGGAGGCCAGCTCTGGCTGCCGAAATGCTCCCCTAATCACATTAGCAGCGTGTTGGCACAACAGCCGCCCCGGGGAGGCTGGCCCATTGTCTGTGCCCTGACGTGCTGAGCCCTGCCAACCGCCTCCTAATTACACCCTGTGCCAGGCAGGGGTGTGTGTGTCTGTGTGCATGCGGGGGAGGCCCGTGCAAGCCTGATGGGTGCTGCCCCCATCACCCGCCCCCACCGCCAAGCACCAGCAGGGGCCCAGTATCCATACATTGCTGCCTGGCTGCATGCAGCTGCAGCGCATCCACGTTCCTCCTCCCCCCCCCCCCCCAAAAAAAAAACCAAACCGTTTTAACCTGGCCCTAAACCCCTTCCACCCCTGTTCCACTGCACCCCGGACATTGCCCTCTTCTCTCTTCCCTCCCCCCATTCTCAGCTCTTTGGCTTCCCCACCGAGACCCTAACCCATCTCATCTTTTTTCCCCACCTGTGCCTCGCCCCCAAGCCTGCAGCCCGCCCGCCCGCCCCCCCGCCTTTCCAGATGCACCCCTCAATCAAATGCCCCCTGGCCCCACCCCCTATCGCGTTCCAGCCATCTGCATGCCTCCACAGCCCCCCCCTGCTGCCCACCCCAAAGTGCACCCCTCTTTTCTCCCTACGGAGCCCCCCTTTCTGCTCTCGCCCTACCCCCGGGCCCACCTGTACCGCACTTTCCTCCTCCTCTCTGCAGCGTTTCCTTTGATGTCCGTGGGTCGGGGGGGGGTCCCCTCGACCATGCAACCTCCCTCTTCTCAGCGCACCCCTTATTCTCTTCTCCCAACACCACCTCCTCCTCCGATGGGGAAAGCAAAGCAACCAGCCCCCGACCGCATCGCCCGGCCCTGCGCCCTGTCTCCGCGGTAGGGGCGGCGGCAGCAGCAGCAGCGCCCGTCCGGAGTCGCCTTTCCCTTACCTGCAGGACACAGGCGGCAGCGGAGTAGCCGCTGCTTGCTGCCCGAAGGGCGGGCGCCTTGTTGAGCTCCACGACCGCCGCCTCCCTCGCCCGGCTGCCCGGGAGCTGGCGCTGCCGGCCGAAGCGGCGGCGCTAGAGGGCGCGCGTCCTGGAAAGGGATGGATGGATGGATAGATCGAAGGAAGGAAGGAAAGAGGAGGGGAGGAAAGAGGAGAGGTGGGGTGGTGGTGGGCGAAGAGAGCTGCAGCAGGCAGCCCTCTTCCCCAAACCCGGGTGGGTCAGGGGGCGGCGGGAAGGAACAGGAGGGATCCCCGCGTGGAAAGGCTGCAAGCGGAGGCTGGACGGCGGCGGCGCTCGCTCGTCGCGCGTGTACACGGGCTGTGCATCGCCGGGGTGCATGGCCCAGCGTGCGCGCGCACGCCCAGCAAGGCTCTGGGAGCGGCGGTGCATTTTCTGGGTTCCGGGGCGGGAACTGGGGCAGCCCCCGCTTTTGCAAAGGCATCTTGGAGGCGCCGGGTGTGCAGATGGACGCAGGTGGTGGGTGCCCTTAAAGGGAGGGTCGAGGAAGGGGAGCCCGGCAAGGTAGAAGGTGCCCCGGAGATTGCCAACTTTGCAAGAGGTCCCTTTGGATCTGGGGAAAGAATTAGCAGGGCCAAGACAGCCTTTACTTTACTGCCTGGTTATTTTTATTTTTATTTGCTGTGAAGCGCGTAACAGGCCAAGCGGATTGCTTTTCTGCTCCTTCCCCAGTTTGCACCCCCGACGTGCGCAAGAAGAGCTTTGCGCATTTGGGGAGCGGACCTTTCTTCCCTCGCCCTCGCCTCCTGCTTTTAACAAGCGGCTTCCTGTGCAGGAACTGAGCTTTGGGGGCCCTTCCTGCTATCGTTGATGGGAAGGAGATTCATGCGCTGAATTTCTGCATGATTCCCTAATTTCTGCATAGCTGGTGCCACAGGAGAGTTAAAGGGTAGGTAGGGGGTGGCGCTGTGGGTTAAACCACAGAGCCTAGGACTAGCAGTTCGAAAGCACGTCAAAGTGCAAGTAGATAAATAGGTACCGCTCTGGCGGGAAGGTAAATGGCGTTTCCGTGTGCTGCTCCGGTTCGCCAGAAGTGGCTTAGTCCTGCTGGCCACATGACCCGGAAGCTGTACACCAGCTCCCTCGGCCAATAAAGCGAGATGAGCGCCGCAACCCCAGAGTCGGCCACGACTGGACCTAATGGTCAGGGGTCCCTTTACCTTTAGGGGGTGACAACAACAAGCATCGCCAATAACTCGCCCCATTCCTGCCCCATGGCTGGACTTCTGTGGTTACTGGAAGGGAGGATTTATTAATTTCCATCATAGCTCATTAGAACTGAATCATTTAATTGGAGGTTAAATCCAGGCTACTATAATCCTAAACGGGCTTCCACGACTTCAGAGAAGAGATGTTAGGATTGGGGTTCTGAAGTGAGAGCTTCGGGTATAGGGCAGTACAGTGGTACCTCGAGTTAAGAACTTAATTCGTTCCAGAGGTCCGTTCTTAACCTGAAACTGTTCTTAACCTGAAGCACCACTTTAGCTAATGGGGCCTCCCGCTGCTGCCACTGCACGATTTCTGTTCTTATCCTAAAGCAAAGTTTTTAATCCGAGGTACTATTTCTGGGTTAGCGGAGTCTGTAACCTGAAGCGTCTGTAACCTGAGGTACTACTGTATATTAATAATAATAATGGACTCATCTCTCAATTTCAGAAATCTAACATGTAGGGAGAGAGTTGTCTCACCAGAAATTCACTTTGCCCCTTCTGTGCTCCCTGCCTTAGTTTGTTTTAATCTATAAAACAATACTAACAACAAAATGGCAACCCAACTAGGGTTGCCATATTTCAGACAGTGAAATACGTTTCACTGGTGTGTTTCTTGTTGTTGTTGCCAAAGTTGTTGAGCAAAATCGCATTAAAAAGTAGACATTTTGGAGCTATTTTTTATGGAAAGGTTGCCATATGTCGATTTCCACCAGGACACTGCTACCAACTGCAGTACAGTGGTACCTCAGGTTACAGATGCTTCAAGTTACAGACACTTCAGGTTACAGACTCCGCTAACCCAGAAATAGTACCTCGGGTTAAGAACTTTGCTTCAGGATGAGAACAGAAATCGCACAGCAGCGGCAGCAGGAGGCCCCATTCGCTAAAGTGGTGCTTCAGGTTAAGAACAGTTTCAGGTTAAGAACGGACCTCCAGAACGAAGAAAGTTCTTAACCCGAGGTACCACTGTATTCCAGATATATCTGGGAAAATTCCAGGTGTATGGCAACCCTAAAATAAGCACTATTGAATTTGTGCACACACACACATGTACACTCCCCGTTTCCCTGGCCATAATCTTGCACTCTGTGGCAGCAATTCTATTCTGAAAGTTCCTTTCTCCTCTCCTCACAGTTTTTCCTCTGGAAACAGCTCCCTTATAAAGACTCCTAGGGCTGAAGGATGGGGCCAGACAGGTGGGGAAAGCCATTGACTGATTGTCAGCGCAAAGTCCCTCTCCCCTCACTTGGGTGGCACTACATTGGGCACCCCAGGGCTATAGTCACAGGAACCAGAGCAAGGGTGCATGTGGGAAACTTGACCAAGCATTGCTGAGCAAACTGCCCCAGTGGCCCAACCCCAGGAAAAAGTGCATCTCTGCACCAAAGCCACTGTGGTGTAGTGGTTGGTGTTGGACTAGGAATCGGAAGAACCAGGGTTCAAATCCTGACTCGGCTACGAAGCTCATTGGGCGACACTTAGCCTAACCTACATTGCAGGGTTGTTGTGGAGGTATAATGGGGGAGGCACAAACCACGTTTACCAGCTTGAGCTCCTTGGAGGAAAGGTAGGATATTAAAAAAATAAATGTTGCCCCCAGAAATAGTTGCATTGTGGTTCCTCCTTGCTGGAAAGAGGGGTGTGTCCACACACTCGCAGAAATAAAATTCCGCATCGACGAAAGCTGGATTCTGCGACCGGCATGAAACATACGCACTGGGTATGTTTGCATAATTTCTCATTCTCGGAATTTTGAATTTAAACGAATGATTCTGCACAAGTTGCGAGCGTTTGTGAGACACTGAGGCTGTACCCAATGAGTGTTAAAATTGATTCATTGAGACATTTGTATTGCTTCTGCAGTTTTAACAAGTATTGCCTGCTCGCTTCCAAGCCAATCTTGGCATTCTTATGGACTAGAAACTTCCTTTAAAAAAACAAACCCACGAACACTCAAGTATTGCTTCCAGGATTTATTTTTTTAAAATGCTCCCAGGAATTTCAACATACACTCAGCGCTTCTGAGCCCGGTCTTGGCTGGGGAGGGCGGGGTATAAATAATTTATTATTATTATTATTATTATTATTTATAGATCAGGCCAGGCTTAGTGCAAGAAGCTTCATAGTAGATTGTGTGTGTCTGCATGCTAGGCTGAGTACCTGTGCAAGTGCCACATGCTTCCGTTTTATGGTGCATTGAGAAGCCGCTTGGACATCTGTGCCACATGGAGCAAGCTCCTGTTAGCATTTCACAGCCGGGAAGGTGTTCCGTTTACCTTCTGGGACTGGGGAAAGAGACAAGCCACGGGGACACAGCATCTGTGGAGCCACAGCACTGGGGCAGAGGGAGAATGCTCTTTCCCATGCACACAGAGTGCACGGATTCTGCAATGTCCTTCTGCATATACACACTAGGGCTGCCAGGTTTTGACTGTGCACCGACAGAAATGAATGTAACTTCTTTATGTCTGCATGCCTGATGCTCAAATCACATCCACCCGCCGGCACAGATTTACCTTGTTGAATTTACCTGCAAAAGCAAGTCTGGGTTTCTTGCCTGTGCACATGGTTTTTCATACAGACCGCACCAATGTGAAGAATCTTTTTTTCCGCCGGAGCACCACATTCTCTTTTGTGGAACCTTCTGAGCGTCACATGACTGTGGTGGGTGGGGCCAGATGCAAAAATGGGTGGAGCAATGAATTTACATTTTTCCTTTGTATGTTTCTAGACACGCCCCCCTCCCCAATCCAGACAAGCAAGAGACATGATCATAGTTCAAGGCCACATTGCAGTCAGGTAAAAACATTCCAAGTGTGAAGCCACATTTGACCCCTGGGCCCGAGATTCCCTGCAAAACCATATTCAACACATTGCCTTATGCATTCCATGTTTACATTAGTTAGTCGTCCCATAATGTAAGTGCTCTTAGCTCACATTCATAACTAGTTATCCTTGCCGGAGTCATTCCTTCTTTTCCTCTGTGATGAAATGATGTATGTTAGATTGGTCTCAACGAGGGCCAGGGCCTTTTCAGTGCTGGCCCCGACTTGGTGGAACGCTCTGTCACAAGAGACTCGGGCCCTGCGGGACTTGACATCTTTCCGCAGGACCTGCAAGACAGAGCTGTTCCGCTTGGCCTTTGGTTTGGACTCAGTCTGACCCTTATGTTGCCCTCCCCTTATGGTCTTGATCTATGGACTACTTTTAAAATGAGACTGCATTTTAAATTGCATTTTAACCTGTATTTTAAATTGGTCCCCCCCCCTGCCCTATTATGTTTTTACTGTAATTTTACTGGTGTTAGCCGCCCCAAGCCCAGCTCTGGCCTGGGAGGGTGGGGCATAAATAAAATTCATTATTATTGTTATTGTTATTATTATCTCCCACCCTTAAAAAATTAGATTGTAAGCTCACGGGGGCAGCAGCCTCCTGGAGTTGTTTTAAACTGAGGTTGATCTATAAAGTTCCATGTGCACTGATGTTAGAAATAATAAAGGGCTTCGCTACGGAACAACTGTGGTTTAATTTGCAGATTCAGCATCCTCTTTTGTAAGGCTTGTTTGACAGTTTGTGTGTAACATCAAAACAGAAGGAAGTTTAATAGACATGTTTGAGGTATTAGTCTTTGTTTTGAGCTTGCATATTAGCTATACACACACACACATTTGCACAGGAGGTGGTTGTTGTTGACTTCCCTCTGTCTCAAGAGACAATGGAGTGCACCTTCGGAGGTGAAGTCAAACTGCTGCGTTAGCAGCACCAAAGTGACCTCTTCAGGGCGCAAGCCTGGGCAGGGTGTATGGAGGTCCTGGGCTGCCCAGATGACAAAACCCCCCTCTCAGCCATGCTGATGAGGTCCAAAGGAAAGCAGAGCAATACATTTGGCACCAGCTTGGCTGTAGGAGTTGCTGCAAGGAGATGTACAAGACGCCATGCAACCATTTTAGGGACTCCACTGCAGATTTGTTTGGGTTTACTCCTTAGCCTTTTCTTTTCCTGAATAGATCTCAGAAAACAGTGGAGGTTTAGGATCAGAGTTTTCTTTCTCCTAGATAGGCTGCTTACCTTCCCAGGTTGATGAACCCCACCTGCGGCAGATCTGCCCCTCGCTTTCCTCTACAGCACATGCAGAAACCGCCTCATTGACTGTTGAACCCACTATTGGTCCTGTCTGCTCAATCTGCCAGAGCCTGTCTTTGCATGCAAGGGTAAGTCACCAACTCACTGAGCCTTTGAGACCCATCAGCCGACCCTCTGTTAGAATTCCTGCTCCATGATTGCAGTCATGGGAGTTTTGTCTATCACATGACGGTGTGTGTTTTGACTCCACAAACTGGGAAGTGATGGAGACAGGATGTTTGTGTTACTGTGTTCCGTGAAGTGGGACTATTGTCCTTTGTTCTTTTTCTCTTTGCTGTCTGATGCTAGAGAGAGAGGGAGCCATGTTGCAGTGCTCCATGTGTGTTTATATG
The DNA here is from genome assembly GCA_034642415.1 of Podarcis siculus. Taxonomy (NCBI): domain Eukaryota; kingdom Metazoa; phylum Chordata; class Lepidosauria; order Squamata; family Lacertidae; genus Podarcis; species Podarcis siculus. Next base: position 4,079,092 of record JAXCMG010000034.1, read on the forward strand.
TAAATAAAGTATATTAGCCAAAATGCTGAGTTACTGAGGTCTGTTACGCAACTACGAAGACTCTGTGGATCCCTAAGTGTGCCGATGTCTTGGCATCAGTCGCTGTGATGTTCAGGCTGAAGAAAGCTTTTGAAGCTCCCAAACGAATGACCAGGAAGGAGAGAACATGCCAGTCGGGTCCTACACTCGAGTGTAGGACAAGCTCCTGACACCCTCACCTGGTTTAGCTGGGCAGTCGAAGCCGTTCCGGGGTATTGCTGCTGTCACATGCTGATAACTTCTAGGAGCCATGAGTGACAGCTGAGTGTAGGATAGGGAGAAAAAGTGGACAAACTACCCCACAAGGAGCACGACGTTCCCCCTTGCACTGCCCCTCCCCTAACACCTGGTCTCTCCTTTGAATTCCCGGGACATTTGAACAAATCTTGGTGTATACATTGGGAACACGACTGCATGCCTCAAATTCACCAGCCCTCCCAGTTTCGTGTCTGTTTTCAAGGGGAGGCAGGAAAATGTAAAAAAGCTACAATGCAATTTTCAACTTAAAAGATTGAGAGCTCAGTATATGCTTGTTTATAAATTTCATTACCCATCTGAAGTTTGGTCATAAACACTTTACGTTTCAAAGGGTGTAGGGAGGAAAATACAGAACACATCATGCAGATTATGTTGTGAAGACTGTGATATCACGGGGAAGATTGGTGTGCATGTCCAGGACACAATTCTACACTTCAAGTTCAAATCCCAGCTCAAACCTCCCAGGCACAGGTCTTCTTACGTGTACACGCTCTCAACAATTACCGTATTTTTCGCTCTATAAGACACACCAGACCAAAAGATGCACCTAGTTTTTGGAGGAGGAAAACAAGAAAAAAAATATTCTGAATCTCAGAAGCCAGAACAGCAAGAGGGATCGCTGTGCAGTGAAAGCAGCAATCCCTCTTGCTGTTCTGGCTTCTGGGATAGCTGTGCAGCCTGCATTCGCTCCATAAGACGCACACACATTTCCCCTTACTTTTTAGGAGGCAAAAAGGGAGCAAAAAATACGGTAATTTTCAGCACTGGAAGTTGGGCACTCCAGATGAGAGTTTTGTGACTGTTCTGATTTGAGCAGGCAGTCTTTGGAATCTCGCTTTGCAAAACGAGGGTTCAGCTCTGTGTGTTGTTCCCCCCCCCCCATGGTGCACCCATCGCACACATGCTCGGCTGGTGTGCGCCTTTGCAGCCACAAACTGCATGCACCACCTGCCACTCATTTCTCAGCGTGCCTAGGCTCACCAGAGAAGTCTCTCGCTCCTGATCGCCTTGTCTCTCTGTGCTTGCTCTGTGCAGAGACAGCCCTTGGGCTATGCTGACTTGAAACATATGGCTTTCCTCTTTCCCGGCCACTCTCTGTGGCCATGTGGTTTCTGGCGTCCAGAGGACAGAGTCTAACATGAAGCAGGGAGAGAGAGGACACTGTGAACAACTCACATCTTCACAAGCTGTTCTTTCATATGCACTTACATGCCAGTTCTAAAATAAAAGGAACCAGGACACATGCCTGTTTAGAAGTTGCTTTTTTCTGATGCTCCAAAACCCAGATTATGAGGCTGGCTGTTTACTTTGTCTGGAATGTGAAACGTTTTGTGCATGCTCAGAGGACCCAGTGCCTGCCAACAACCAGTAAGGGATGTCTGCTTTCATAATTGGCCGAGTGAGTTCCCGCTCCTCGGTCCCCATTCCTTGCTTCACAGAGGATTTTGATGGATCAAATGCCGCCTGAAAAATTCTGGTTCCATATAGACACAGTGGGTTTCAGTCAAAGTAGGCTCAAAGTAGACTCACTGAATTCAATGGGCATGGCGAATGCAGAGCCATTAATTTCAATGGATCAACTTTTGAGTAGGACTCTTTACAAAAAAGCACTTTGAGTAGGACTTAGAGGGATACAACTCTCAGGCTGTATACATACCATACATTTAAAGCACATGCCTTCCAAGGAATTCTGGGAATTTTAGTTTGTTAAGGGTACTGGGAACTGTAGGTCTCTGAGGGTGAACTACAGTTCCAAAGAAATTTGGGGGAAGACACATGCCTTAGGTTTATGGTGTGTATGCAGCCCCGATTTCTTTCAAGGGACACATTAACCCATTACTGGAGTCACACACATTCTGTGCATGTAGCAACTAAGAGTAAAGGTAAAGGGACCCCTGACCGTTAGGTCCAGTCGTGACCGACTCTGGGGTTGCGGCGCTCATCTCGCTTTATTGGCCGAGGGAGCTGGTGTACAGTTTCTGGGTCATGTGGCCAGCATGACTAAGTCGCTTCTGGCGAACCAGAGCAGTGCATGGAAACGCCGTTTACCTTCCCGCAGCAGCGGTACCTATTTATCTACTTGCACTGTGTGATTTCAAACTGCTAGGTGGGCAGGAGCTGGGACCGAGCAACGGGAGACTGAGCTGTAAATCATGAATTCCTCGATTCAAATCCCACTTCTGCCATATGCTAAATAGCTGGGTTTAGGCAAACCACTCTCCCAAAGCCTCACACTCCCATCAACAATATCAGGATGATAATCCTATCAGGGTACTTCCAGACTGCCACTATTTTGGGGGGTGCAATTCAGTCACATATCCGCAAATTCAGGTCGTGCCATTATAGTTGACACTCGCTTCCTCCCCTAGATTTCATTGTGATAAGGAAAACGCCCTGGAAACTGTAGGATCACGCTTGAGGCCAGGTCACCTGACTTCCCCGATGACAAACCAGGATAAATGATCAATAAATTGTGAACACTGTCTAACCTCCCTGCAAACAAAGCAAGATGAATGCTCTATCAGGTCATCCAGAAAGGTGCAGGCAATATTGTTCTAAGGTTGACAGAGGTAATGGAGTCCTGTTTTTCCCCTGGTCGCAAAGCTTATTTACGGATGTATACCCATGCTAAAACTCAGCGGTGGAGGAAACCACTCGGGTGCCTGGGATGGTGCGCCCAGGGGTGGGGCAAGCCGCCCATAGGGGTGGGATGAGGGTGGGGCCTCCGGAGTCTGCCTGGGAACTCAGCTGCCCTACAGCTGGGAGGGAGGCAGTGGGTGGACCATTTGGGCCAGGGGTCAGCAAATTTTTTCAGCAGGGGGCTGGTCCACTGTCCCTCAGATCTTGTGGGGGGCCGGACTATAGGTTTTTTTTTTTTTTTTTAAATGAACAAATTCCTATGCCCCACAAATAACCCAGAGATGCATTTTAAATAAAAGCACACATTCTGTTGTTGTTTAGTCGTTTAGTGGTGTCCGACTCTTCGTGACCCCGTGGACCAGAGCACGCCAGGCACTCCTGTCTTCCACTGCCTCCTGCAGTTTGGTCAAACTCATGCTGGTAGCTTCGAGAACACTGTCCAACCATCTCATCCTCTGTCGTCCCCTTCTCCTTGTGCCCTCCATCTTTCCCAACATCAGGGTCTTTTCCAGTGAGTCTTCTCTTCTCATGAGGTGGCCAAAGTACTGGAGCCTCAGCTTCACGATCTGTCCTTCCAGTGAGCACTCAGGGCTGATTTCCTTCAGAATGGAGAGGTTTGATCTTCTTGCAGTCCATGGGACTCTCAAGAGTCTCCTCCAGCACCATAATTCAAAAGCATTAATTCTTCGGCGATCAGCGCACATTCTACTCATGTAAAAACACCAGGCAGGCCCCACAAATAACCCAGAGATGCATTTTAAATAGAAGGACACATTCTACTCATGTAAAAACACGCTGATATCTGGACCGTCTTCAGGCTGGATTTAGAAGGCGATTCGGCCGGATCCGGCCCCCAGGCCTTAGTTTGCCTACCCATGGTTTGGGTAGTGTGAGGCCTGTGTGTGCCCAAGCCACCATGGCTCTCCCAGAAGAGACGCATGGGTCGGGCGCGCTGCAGGCTCCGTGGTGAGTGCTGCCCAGCATTTTGTCACCCCCCTCAGTGACACCTGGGGCGGTCCGCACCCACCTCAACCCCTTCCTCTGCCCCTGCTAACACTTTGGTCCAAGTTTACATAGCAAAGCAGATGCTTAACAGACCTGACTGGTCTATTTGTTTAATAAAGAAACTGGTTTTGCCATTTTGGAAGCCCTCTTTCTCTGCAGAATCTCATCTTGAAATTATAAAACACAGGATTTGAGATAACGGAGTCCTTTGACTCATGATAAACGGATTATAAATTGACCTAACCGGCTTACCTGCATTTTGAAGACCTGCCCCGTGTGAATATACATATTGGGTATACATGCGCCCGTGCGCAACTATTCCAAGCAGGAAATTGCATGGAGCCATTATGTCAGGAAGACGAGAGGGCAGCTCTTTGGCTACAGGCACCTGCCTGTCACTGTCCCTTGCTGTCACGCCGCCGCCCGGTGGCACATGTCAGCACATCGCAGGCTAATCCTGGCCGACAAACAGGCCTGGCGGGCAAGGTTACCACAGGAAAGAGCAATTACTCTGAGCACGCATGGGAACTCTGGGAGGAGCGAAGGGGCAGCGGGGGTGATGGCGAAGAGGAGCTCAACTGGACATCGTCAGATGGCTGCAGGCCGCAAAAGCCATTTCAAGCATGGGGTTGTCCCTCCGATGCTTTAGATTGGGAGGGGAAACTGCAGCCTTCCATACATTGCTATGCACCCGAATTATACTTGGTGTTGAGTGTGGATTTCATGCTCTTTATTCAGCTCATAGTAGTGAGGAATGGAAGTTTCCCCGAACTGTCTGCTTTATATACATTATTTACACAATGGGCCCCATGTGATTGGCTAATTCTGGGATTCTCCTGTAGGCCAATCAGGTTGCAGATTCACTTCCACCCGGAGTTGGATTGGGTGGCTCCTGCGGACCAATCAGACTGCTGCAATTTGGATCCTATTGTTCTAGGACCAATCAGACTGCTGCAATTTGGATCCTATTCCAGTGTTTCCCAAGCTTTTTTGGGCAAAGGCACACTTGTTTCATGAAAAAAATCTCGAGGCACACCACCATTAGAAAATGTTTAAAAAATTAACTCTGTGCCTATATTGACTATTTATAAACTTTTACTTATGTAAAAAAATAAAAAATAGTAACAGCATAGAAGGTAATGGTTAGGCCCTCTTCCAAATATGCTGGGTTTTTATTTGCAGGGACTGTTCTACATGGGAAAGCATTCAGCACTGTCATTCTCCCATCTGCCATCTGAATTGGTACTATTCTGGGTCAACTTACTCTGCTGCATGTGTAGATGAAAATGCACCAAGTGTGGGGGAGGGGGCAGAACAGGTTTCAGATACAGGATATTAAGCATACATGTACTTCAGATTGAACTGGTTGCTTGCTTTGCAAGTTTTCATTTCCCAAATGACTGCCTTGGCAAGCGCAATACCTACCAGGCTCAAGGCCGGTCTCGCGCTGCCGCTTCCCGCGCTCTCAAGGACCCGGGAGGAGGAAGGCGTGAAGGGAATCCCGAAGGCGCGAAAACCTCGCGCATGCGCAGGCCTTCCACCTGCGACAGCCCAGTAGGCCGGCCGAAGCGAGCGGCGATGGGATGTGGGAGGGAGCTCACTCGCCGCCCCGCGTGTGCCTATGTGGGGCACGTTACAGCCCCGTGACGTCAGCGCCACTCAGGCAGCCAGACGGCGAGAGCCCCGTGCTGGGCGGCCTCTCCTTGCCGCCGCCGCCCCGCCTCTCGCCGCCAGACTCGCCCGCCTCCCTCCCACGGCACACCAGGCAACGTCTCGCGGCACACTAGTGTGCCGCGGAACACCGGTTGGGAAACACTGTCCTATTCAACAGCACCGACTCCACCATCGTCAACCATGCTGGTTGGGGATGATGGGATTTGGAGTCCAAAAACCGTCTGGAGGGCCACCCACTCCTGATTAAAATGCCTTCCAGAAAATCCAGGCTTCCATCCACTTCCATTCTTCCCTAGTAGATCAGGGCTGGGAGACTTGCGTTTCTGTAGCTGTTGTTCTTCTCCAGCTCCCATCAACAGCCCCCAGGTAGGATAGCTGATGGCCAATTCCCTGCCACTGGATTCTTCAATCTCACATTTTTGTCCCTCTCCTCTCACTGCAGAGCATTCCCTATCAGAAGAAGGGTGAGTTACACCGACAAGACGCAGCATACACACCCTCCACCGTCCTGAGAAAACCCCTTAATCCTGATGTTATTCTATGCTAGTACAAATACCTGCTGGAAATGTAAAGAAAAAGAAGGTACCTTTTATCATATGTGGCAGACTTGTAAGGTAATAAAAGCAGCCTGGGAGATTATATATAATGAAATGGGGAAAAAATGTTTACAATAACCATTGTTAAAAAAAACCCCAGAAGCTTTCTTATTAGGAATTATAGGTACCGACATCCCAAAGGAGCAGAAAAGATTATTTTATGTATGGGACAAAAGCCGCTCAGAATCCGTGTTACTAGCCCAGAGATGGAAAGAAGACAAAGACCCTACCAGAGACGAATGGCAAAGCTGACTGGAAAACTCAGGAACCAAGAGGACAAAAACATTTTTTTTTAAAAAGGGAAAAATTATAAGTTATCTAGGAGACCACTCTAAACAGATGAAAACACTAGCAGGATTTTAATTTGACTTGTTATGTAACAAATACCATGGATAATATGGATTGATATACGGTAAATCAATAATATGCAGTTGTAAATGTTGAGAATAGGACCCCATGGAGGGGGTGGGGGGAAAGTCGCAAGATTCAGAGTAATCTCAATATATGGATATGTATTTGGATTGTGAAAATTTTTTATTTGTAAAATCAAATTAAAATTATTATTATTAATAATAATTCTGATCGTATATAATCCTGCAGGATAGGACACACCCCGGAAATGATCTCTTTCAGCTTCTGCCTTCTAGAAGAAGGTACAGGGTTATAAAGACTAGGACTAGCCGCCTGAGAAACAGTTTCTATCCAAATACGATTTTGGTTTTAAACGCAGTGTAAGGTAGTCTCTGTGGGAGTATATTGTATTTAATTATGGGGTATCAGAGTTTTTAGGGGGTTAACCAGGCTGGGATAGCTGGGATAGCAGGCTTGTTGGTTTTTGAATGTCTGATGTAGATTTTTTCAATTTCGTTGTTCTGTATGGGACAATGTCAATAAAGATTATCGTATTTTGTTTTTATCCTTTGGCAGATTTACAAAAAGAAAAACACACACCAATAAATAACTTTTCGAAAGGGGCAAGATTAGACACGGATGAACAAAGCATTTCTTTTTTTAAATTAAACTCTTTATGTTCTGTTCCATTCCCCCTTTCTTCCTGCCCAGGGTGACCCTGCTCTCTGCCTGCACCTCAGAGACAGGGCATCACACGGGGCTGGGCCTCAGCAATGGCAGCCTCTCCTGCTCATAGCTGTCAAGCGTCCCTTATTTGGCGGGACAGTCCCTTATCCCAGCGCCATGTCCCACTGCTGTCCCTTATTGATGATGTCCCTTAAATTTCTCGGGTTTCAAAGGAAGCAGCTCCTCTCCCTCCCTACCGGCCAGGGAGGAGGGAGGCTCCAACTGTGTTGCTTGGCTGTGTTGCTCACCCAATAAGAGTCTAAGACCAACTGGGGGGTGGAGCTTGCATGCCTTGTGCTGATCAAATCGGCCGCGTTGCCTGGGGACTCGCCTTTGCTCAGCGCTTCCCAGCGGAGAGGTGACGGTGGTTTTCCTTACTGCATCCGCTTTGCTGGGTTGCTGCGCTATGAGAGCCACCACTTGAGGCTTCGTTTGGCTGCTGGTTGACTAAAATCCCTTATTTTGGCTGCTGATCCCTTATTTTCGAGGCTGCTGGTCCCTTATTTTCAAATATGTAAGTTGACAGCTATGCTCCTGCTCCTCTCCAGCAGCCACTACGAGCTGCCCAGGTGAGGAGGCCGGCGGCAGCAGCCACGGAGAGGCAACAGGACGTTCCCTCGCCACCACCACTGGGGACAAGTACCAGCTCATCCTCTTCCCTGAGCTCTGCTGCAGCAGCACTGGCAGGGAAAATAGGGACATTCCGGGATCAAATCAGAAACCAGGATAGCTTTCATAATTCCGGGACTATCCCTGGAAAATCGGGACACTTGGAGGTTATGGATCAAACGCCTACCCTGGGGAAATCGCCCTGACTCTTTTCTCTGCCTTCCACCTATTCTCTCCCTCTTCCTTCTCCCAGACCTACAACTTGCAATCCCCTTTGAGGAAATTCCTTCGGTTGCTTTCCTTCCACACACAGAGAACTTGGGAGTCCCAATTCTCTCATCTCCCCCTCCCCTTCCCCTTGATGTATAGCGACTCATTGATCTTCTTCCTGCTGAGAACATGAAATTCTGCGTTTCCAGCCTTCTCTCCCAGCAGCATGCAATAACTCATTTGCGCCTCTCGGAGAAGCTGAAATTCCCAGCTGCCCCAGCCTCCACCACTTGAAGCCACTGAACCCATGCTTGGGAGAGCTCTACGGAGGAAAGGGGCTAGGGCAGCAACATGGACCATTATTTCCATGGCAACTGTATCCATGGCAATGGGCCAACCAGTCAATCACTTCCCTTCCACATCTGGCTGATGGTGGGGTGGGAGACCAGAAGGAGGACGAGATGGTTGGACAGTGTTCTCGAAGCTACCAGCATGAGTTTGACCAAACTGTGGGAGGCAGTGGAAGACAGGAGTGCCTGGCGTGCTCTGGTCCATGGGGTAACGAAGAGTCGGACACGACTAAATGACTAAACAACAACAAATATATATATAATTTTAAAATGGTAAGTATCCCCAAGTTTCTGCTTTAAAAAACACAACAACCTGGAAATGCCCATCAACTTGGGGGAGTCCAGCTCCCTAGATTATTTTTATGGGGGGCGGGGGGGCTGAAGGTACCTTGGCCCCTAGGAGCTTGCTCCTATGGTGATGGCAGCCCCACCTTTACTTGACATCACACCTGATTTGACCAGTAGTTCCTCTGCCTGTCTGGCTTGTCAAATACCATCAGGTTTCACTACACCACAGCAAGGCTTACTTTGCAAAGCAGACAGTTGTGTCCCTGCAAATGTGGGCTGAGTTGCGGCACAGAGAGAAAGAGATGCACCATTTATTTTTTGCTGCATGTGGCATCTCTGCACACCTCCACAAAGAGAGGCCACACTTGCGCTGTGCTTATTTTGATCTGCGAGTTGGCTCGAAAACGTCGGTGGCGAAGAGAACAAAGTTGGCAGCGGGGAAAGAATTTGGTTCCAGGAAATGATACTTTATCAATAGGAAAGCTGTTGCTTGGGCCAGGATGAAAGAAGCAGCTCCATCCAGTTGGGAGGTTCTGATCCATGCAAGGGGAAGCAGGCAGTCCTTCAGCTCAGCAGTCTGTGAAGGAAAAAGGTCTTGCTCTGTCTGCAACAGCATTGCATCTCCCTTCTCTGATTCTATTTGTAGTTTATGTCAAGAGCAGTGAATGCTGGTTTTTCTAAAGACTCTCTGCAGAACTTGGGCTACAACCAAGATCTCTGGCTGCCAACCACGGATCGGGAATATTTCCCTTCCCTTTTCTGTCTCATTGTACCAGAACCCCACGAAAGTCAGTTACAGAATGCACAATTAGCACGAGGAATGCGCACCACCACAGGGTGCGGTGGAAGGTAGTTATTAGCTTTTGAAAAAGGGGGCCTGATCAACAGCTGTTAGACATTTTCGCTAATGGAACATCCATGTAGGAACACAGGGCCGGCTCTGTCATTAGGCAGAGGGAGGCAACCGCCTCGGGCGGCAGAGGATGTTGGGGAGGGAGTCAGGGCATGGAAGGACAGAGCACAGGGCCCTGCAAGCTGCCATGCTGCGTTTGGGTGCAGTAGCTGTTCCACTGCAAGTTTTGAAGGAAGGTTTGACTACCGGTCCAGTCAGTTTCTGTATGTAGAAGCTTCAGGCAGCCGTGTGTCTTGGGGGTAGCCCAGACCTTACATGCTGGGGGGGGGGTAGGGAGCCACAGTTGCCAAATGCAGCCCTCCTGTTGTTTGTTCTTGGGTCTCTTTCCAGGCCACACACCCCTCCCCAGCCAAAATCTCTCTCTCCAGACCTTAGTCTGTTGCCCTTGCTCTGCCTGGCTGCAGGTTCCTCTGATAATTCCTCTTGCTTGCCTGAATGGAGGGCTTAATAGAGAGGGCTGGGTTGCATAGTAACTAGGGTTGCCGTATTTCGAAAAGTGAAAACCGAGACACAAGATTTAGAGAAGCCGTCCCGGTTTCTGATTTGATCCCAGAATGTCCCACTTTTCCTTAGGATGTCCCTGATTTCACTGGAGAAATGCTGGAGGGTATGGAGTTGTCCAACCCCCAAGCTGTCTGAAGGCAATTCTGCATAGGGAAGTTTTTAATGCCTTTAATCTGTTAAGTGGTGAGGCTAGGCCGAAGCCTGCTAGCATTTCAGTGGGCAGTAAAAATACTTTTATTCTGTGTGGTTCTTAATGGCTTTTAATATAGGAGTGAAGGTTTTAGCTCTGCTCCATTTGATTTTAAGGTTTTTCCTTTTCATTCTTGTTAATTAATGGGTGCGGGGGTTTGGAGTTTTGTTTTGTTTTTTTGCTTGGTTCTTTTATGTAAATTGCTCTTATGGGGCCCTTGAGTGATATAAATGTGTTCTGAAAGTAAATTAGTAAATAATCTTAAGACTCCAGGGAGAAATCCTAGGAACGGAAGGGGGAACACACTGAGCATGCTCAGTGGATGTGGGATGCTGGCCGGCTGTTGGGGCAGGCAGGGGAAGCAGAAAACTAGGTGGGAGGGAGGGAGAATGGAATTCTGTGGGATAAATCAGCCTTATAAACCAGC
>JAXCMG010000034.1:4089881-4200136 GCA_034642415.1 Podarcis siculus
ATGAAGGGGTTAAGACCATAGAGTAAGCTGTTCTGCCAGGCCTACTTAAGTCGCACTTCCTTTCTTGGGAGGAAGGGTTACCAATCTCACTTCTACCAGTAAGAGGTCTAAGCTTGATGCTCCAAATCTAGACCACACGGCTTAAGCAAGCCACCTTCGTGTTTCTGTACAAATACTTTAGAAACATTTATCACTCTGGAACTGACCTAAGTTTTTCTGCCTATCTTGCTACTGTATGGAAAAGAACATGAATCTGGCCTTTGAAGTGTTTGAAATTCTAATGGATTATTTAATATTTCTTGTATTTGATATAAGTTGTTTAAAGTTATTGTGACTTTTTATATTGGATCAGATGGTTATTGTTAACGTTTGATGTCTTATTATGTTTTTATATGTGTTGGAAGCCGCCCAGAGTAGCTGGGGCAACCCAACCAGATGGGCAGGGTATAAATTAAATTTATTTATTTATTTGTAAGTAAACCATTTTTAACTTACCAAATGTGCGGTCTCTTTCTTTGCTAAGGGAGGTGGGGAATTTTGGAAGCAACTTAGTAGGGGATATTTTAAAGGTCTAAGGCTATATTTCCACTCATATTTACTTTGCTGCATGGCTTGTGATTTTAAATCTCTGCTGGGACTGTCTCACCAAAGAGTACTTGCCCCTAACCCGGATCTAGGCTTCCAGGAAATTCTCTTTTTTATTTTTCTACCTAGTGCTTTGTTCTTTTAACCAAACAAAAATACGAAAACCAACACATTCTGCCCTACCAGCCCCAATGGGAATCAGCCATCCCTGGTCCTCCGCGCTGGCGGACAAAGTCATCTGATTAGCTAGTTCCTCTGTCTCAACATTGGTCACATTCACTCCATATATTTAAAATACTATGATACTAATTTGAACAGTCACGGTTTCCCCCAAAGAACTGTGAGAGATGCAGTTAAGGGTGCTGATAGTTATTAGGAGACGCCCATTCCCTTCATAGAGTTCCAGTTGACATAGTGGTTTAATGATTCCCCACAGGGAACTCTGGGAATTGTAGCCTTGTCAGTGGAATATGCTTTATTTGGATTCCTTCCTCTAAGGAACTGAAGGCACCAACATGGTCCTCCTCCATTTCATTTTATCCTTAGAGACTGTGCCTGGCTTAAAATCAGCCAGCAAGCTTAGTGGCTGAACAGGGATTTGAACCCAACTCTTCCTGGCCTTAGGACAGTACTCTGAGAACCATACCGCATGCCTTAGAATCCAAAAATAAAAGAATGACAATGGAAAGCCATATAAGGTGAAACGACAATCCTACACACCCCACCCCCTCACACACACTAGGAAAAGAACAGGCAGCAGCAAAGTGGGCCGGCGACAGATGACAGAAGGATCATGTCAGCGCTCGCCAAAAGCCTGAGAGAATAAAAAGGCTTTAACTTGAGCATTTAATGTATTTTTCTTTGTTATATTTTAGTCTCCCTTTCCTCCAAGGAGCTCACAATTCTTCCCCCTTTTATATCCTCACAACAACCCTGTGAGTTAGGTTTGTTGGACAGATTAGAGGGACTAGGCGCAGGTCACCCAGGGTGGAGAGGCCCAACCTGTCTACCAGGAAGACCTAGCGTTGGCAACCAGCTGTGCCGTTGTCCCGTCTTGCTTACCGTGTCTTGAGAGCAGAGCTTTGCTGCCAAAGAATGAACCGAGCTGAGCTGAGTCAAGCCTGCAATTGACCGTGGGGTACTGACGTTTCATTCAGGGTGGGTGAATCTGTCAGTGTTGGTTTCCCTCCATTTTCCATCTTCTCCCCAATCTTAAATTCAGTTCTCCATAGTTCCACATCAGTTAGCAATTAGAAAATTAACATTCATTAGCTTTTCAGTGAGGATTCCTTCCAATAAACACATACATGTGCCTGTGCAATTTCCCCTAATTTATATTTATGTTATCAAGCAATTTCTCCTTATATAATGTGTTTTCATATATGCACATATGAAACACGTTATACATTTACTAATCATAGAATATGCACATACATGTGTCTATGCAATTTCCCCTAATTTATATTTATGTTATCAAACAATTTCTCCTTATATTATGTATTTTCAAATATGAAACACGTTATATATTTACTAATCATAGAACTGTAGAGTTGGAAGGGAACGTGAGGGTCATCTAGTCCAACCCCCTGCAAAGTGTTCAGGGTAATATGCCAGAATATGCATGTTTAAGCCCACTGTCCCTGGTACACTGGGCTTCAGCTTGTAGGTCAAGACCCACTAGTGGGGTCATGGCCTGATCCAAGGTGGGTTGCAACAGGAGCAAATATATGGTAAAAGATTAAGACATGGGACCCTAAGTGCATGTTTGGGTTAAAAGTGGGTCTGAAACGGCCAGAGACTAGGGCCCTAGCATATGATTTCTTGTACACATTACTTGCCTGGAGATCTGAATTGCAAAATTCAGAGAAGTGCAAATTTCAAATACAGTGGTACCTCGGGTTACAGACGCTTCAGGTTATAGACTCCACTAACCCAGAAATAGTACCTTGGGTTAAGAACTTTGCTTCAGGATGAGAACAGAAATCGCACGGCGGCAGCAGGAGGCCCCATTAGCTAAAGTGGTACCTCAGGTTAAGAACAGTTTCAGGTTAAGAACGGACCTCCAGAACTAATTAAGTTCTTAACCAGAGGTACCACTGTACCATTTCGGTATGCAAAGTGTGAATTAGGTAGGATCACCTATGAATGCAATCTGAAACAGATTTACTCCCAATCCCTATATGCAGGTATTGGGTCAGTCTCCCTGGCCATCTCAATGCATTTCAAGGTCACAGAACATGGGGGTGGAGGGCTTTTGGGGAATATCCCGAAAAAACCATTATGAAAATAACTAAGTGCTCTGAAACACATTTTAATGGCTATTTGGAAAAGCAATTCACTCCTCAGAACTTTCAGCAACTTAATTCTTTTCCCAGGCTGCTAGCTAATCTTTGGCACTCTGCAACAAGGTGATTGGCAAATGGAACTGCAAATACTACCGGGGTCTCCGAATAGCTCTCTGTCTATTATGCATCTCAGCATAAATGGGAGAGATGCTGCAGAGCCAGAGACCCTTCCAAAGAGGCAACTTAATTAAAACCACTGCAGTTTTCTTGTTAATGGTAGGACAGGGAATGGCATTTACCTTGCATGTGGTTCACTGAAGGTCTTTGCTGGCTGCGTGTGCTACTGAAAGAGGGAGCAGGCAGGGTAGGACTTGGGGGGGAAGGCCCCAGGCTCCACTAAGCAGAATGAGCTGGTGGACCCCCAAATGCAGTGGGGCTGGCTTGCCTCATTCTGAAGTAAGCAAAGGAAGATTCAGCATCCTCTGAAGAGCCTCTCTCCTGTAAGATATTTAAGTCTATATAGCCTAGCCTAATGGAAGTGAAAGCTGGACCATAAAGGAGGCTGATCACCGAAGAATTGATGCTTTGGAATTATGGTGCTGGAGGAGACTCTTGAGAGTCCCATGGACTGCAAGAAGATCAAACCTATCCATTCTGATGGAAATCAGCCCTGAGTGCTCACTGGAAGGACAGATCCTGAAGCTGAGGCTCCAGTACTTTGGCCACCTCATGAGAAGAGAAGACTCCCTGGAAAAGACCCTGATGTTGGGAAAGAGTGAGGGCACAAGGAGAAGGGGACGACAGAGGACGAGATGGTTGGACAGTGTTCTCGAAGCTACCAGCACGAGTTTGACCAAACTGCAGGAGGCAGTGGAAGACAGGAGTGTCTGGCGTGCTCTGGTCCATGGGGTCACGAAGAGTCGGACACGACTAAACAACACAGCCTAACCTAACTACATCAGTGGGTTGGACTTGTCAACATGCAGAGAGCCGGGAGGCAAGCCTCTGCTGGGCCATTCCCTTCCAGCCTTCCCGCTGCGAAGACCCCCGCCTCTGCTCCGACGTAAATCAGCGACCCGGGTTTGAGAGCCAGGGCACACTATCAGCAGATCGAACTGTGCACACAGAATAGGCGTGAGGCTTGTGGAAGCATACTACAACTACAGATTTATTAATCATAAATCAGGACAAAGAAACATGTCGTCTCTCATTTCGTCTCAGAGAGAACAGCTAAAAGCAAAAACTATACACCCAATGGAAGTTCCCGCATACTGTGCTGGAATGTAAACAGACATGTGAGACGTGACAATCCCATGTCTGTTCCTTAAGGTGGAATGGAACTGTCAACAAGACTAACTACAATATTGACTGGCTGGACGATGGATGCAGAAGAATGGTGGGAGGAAACAGCTGGGGAACCCCCAAGGGAAGAAGGCTCAATACCAGGGGATTGGTGGTAGGATGTCAAGTGGTCAGTGGTCAGAGGGAGAAGACTGGGAGAAGGAGTTGGAAACTGAAGAGGTAACAGGGAGCAGCTGTGGTAAACTGAAGTCCAGAAGCAGAAACAGGGAAGGTGAGAGGCCAAGAGGCAGAGATGAGTCAGGCTGCTGAAGGAGCATGGGGATCTCCCCTCCTGCTGCGACAAGCTCCCCTCCCTCCTGGTCTCCCAGGACCAGGAGAGGCATGAAGAGGAAGGAGCAAAGGCAGGTATGCTCGCATAGTCTCATATTGCTTGGAAAAAACCCTAGAGGGGAATAGACTTAGGTGGCTGTGGGAAGGTGGGGAACTTTAGTTTCTGCAACTGCTTCATATGGGGGGGGGGCAAGACCTACCTGCTCATTAGGCCCAGTATGCCTGCATGGATCCTGCATTTCTAATAAGGAGTTAATTTCACCCACTCTGTGTAATTTGCTGCAGGCTCACTTCTGACAATGAGCTGGCTCTGCGTGCCATTGGCTCTGGTTCCACCTGCTGGCAGTCTCCCCACCTTCTACATCCCCCTCCCTTGCAGCGGAGTCAGCATTCTGGAACCCCGGAACTGGTTTTGAATCTTTGCTGTTGGCCTGCTGGAAGGCTGAATCCTCTTAAACCAGAAAAAAGATAAGGTTAGCTGGAGGAGGCTAGGCATGGATGCCAGCCTTGTGGAGGCCTTGAACTGGGAGAATCTGCCTCCATAGCCTATTCATTCCAGAGGATGCCATGTTTTTTTTGGGGGGGGCGACTGCGTGGTTTGGGTGGCAGGTGCTAGAGGGCAGGTTTACTGCAGGGGTGGGGGATCCTTGTGACTCTCCAGATGTGGTTGGATTCCTGCTCCCATCAGCCGTAGTCAGTAGGACCAATAGCTAGGGATGATGAGCCAAGGGCTTGTCGATCGGAAGGTTGGCGGTTCGAATCCCCGCGACGGGGCGAGTTCCCATTGCTCGGTCTCATCTCCTGCCCACCTAGCAGTTCAAAAGCACGTCAAAGTGCAAGTAGATAAATAGGTACCGCTCTGGCGGGAAGGTAAACGGCGTTTCCGTGCACTGCTCTGCTTTCGCCAGAAGCAGCTTAGTCATGCTGGCCACATGACCCGGAAAAACTGTCTGCAGACAAACGCTGGCTCCCTCGGCCAGTAAAGCGAGATGAGCGCCGCAACCCCAGAGTCATTCGCGACTGGACTTAACTGTCAGGGGTCCTTTACCTTTACCTTTTTTTAACCTCTCAATGGCCACAGGTTTCCTATCCCTACCTAGCTATGTGTATTTATACTACTATTATGAATTTGGTTACTACAGTGGTACCTCGGGTTAAGTACTTAATTCGTTCCGGAGGTCCGTTCTTAACCAGAAACTGTTCTTAACCTGAAGCACCACTTTAGCTAATGGGGCCTCCTGCTGTTGCTGTGCCGCCGGAGCACGATTTCTGTTCTCATCCTGAAGCAAAGTTCTTAACCCGAGGTACTCTTTCTGGGTTAGTGGAGTGTGTAACCTGAAGCGTATGTAACCTGAAGCATATGTAACCCGAGGTACCACTGTAGTTTCCAGTTCTGTACTTGCACAAATGTTCAAAAAAGAGCTCAGTCAGTAGACTTTTTGAAAGGAACTAAGGTTTATGGGGTGGCCCAAAGCTTATCATGGGGTGCACCCTCCTCCATTCCTTCTTTGTAAGTGCCATTTGGGCTCATCATGTGCCAATTGGTGTTGCAGCCCCCCCCCCCCAGTTTGACTGGAGTATTACTGCGGATCTCCAAAGGGGCATGGGATGTTTGTGTTATTGAGATAGATTACAGCTTATTTTGTGGTGCAGGGGCATATAAACTTCAGTTCCTTTTTAGGTTTCCGTTTGTTCAGAGAAGGACCTGGGAATCAACTGTAAGGCTGGATCTAGACACATCAAAAAAAGTGTTTCAGGAAAACGCGTTGTAAACTCCATTAAGGGAAATCACACTGGCCAAAGACAGGACTTCACAGAGCCATCTGGTGTCACAGTGCTATAACTCATATAAAGCACATTTTCTTCACTAATGTAGCTGAGTCCCAGCTCCAATGTTGCTGTGGTTATCTTCTTTTCACAGAATAATAGAATCATAGAATTGTAGAGTTGGAAGAGACCACGAGGGTCATCTAGTCCAACCTCCTACAATACAGGAATCTATTCCAAAGGTGGGGTTCGAACCCACAATCCCAAGATTGAGAGTCTCCTGCTCTACCGACTGAGCGATCAGGTTCTTTGATAGACCCTTTGTTCTGTTCCAAGGAATCCGCCTTATTCCACGGGCGATGGCTTGTCCATCTAGCCCAGTCCAGAAGCTATGGGAAGTCGTTGAACTACAACTCCCATCAGCTCCAGCCACAGTCAGCCAATAGCCAGGGATGATGGGAGTTGTGGTTCAACGGCATCTGGAGGTTCAAAGGTTCCTCACACCTGTAGCATGATCTGCTCCAGGGTTTCCCAAACCTGGGTCTCCAGCTGTTTTGGGGACTACAATTCCCATCATCCCTCACCACTGGTCCTGCTAGCTATGGATGATGGGAGTTGTAGTATAAACAACTGCTGGAGACCAAAGTTTGGGAAACAAAGTTTGGTGAGCAGTGGCTCACCGGGGTCTTCAGGCAGAGAGGTCTATCTGCTATCTGAGTCTTTTTTTTAACTGGAGGTACCAGGTTTGGAAACTGGGGCACTGGGCGCTCCAGTACCCTGTGATTGAAGTACTGGAACACATGGCAGGAGCCAGACGGGGAGGCTTGAGTTAAGCTGCTGCTTTGAAGCATGTTTAAACAGTCCTTATTACCCTGTCTTAGAACAGTCCTTATTACCCTGCTGAGGAAGAGTACAGATCAAAACGTGTTGGGAATAAAAAACAATCCATGCAGCTGGTTTCTTTCTGTGCAAGCCCTGACTGCCCTCCCCATGACAATTGATCCTCCTCCCTGCAATGTAAATGTCTCCCAACATGATGTCCCTGATCTATATGGAGAACAGGAGTGGATGAATCTGTCCATTTTGGTTTTTCTCATTTTTCAGTCTTCAATCCAGGTCGCCACATTTCCCCATAGGTTTACAAAACTGTAAAATAAAATAAAAAGTCACAGTGCAGATTCCTCAGCATTCTGGTGCAGATCTCTCTTAATAGACACATGCTTATTTTTATATGTTATGAATTTTGCCCAATGTACACATATTTTTTTTTGCAAGCGATTTCCACTGATATACTGTAATGCATTCCTGTATGTCGCTGTCACGCAAATACCTGCATTTGTATGAAAGCTTTCCCCCAACAGACACATTTTGCGGTTGGAGGACTCCTTCACAAAATTTGGAGAGGTGAGGCTTTTAAAGGGTAGCTGAATTTTGGCTCACGTTATTGTTTGGAGGGGGGTGCAAATTGGGGCGTTTGACTTCGTGATTTAAAATGTGAAATGTGAAAATGGGGAGAGGGGAGATCAGTTCCTGGGATGAGGCCGTGTTTGCCCACAGGCTCCCCATGGCGAAACATAATGACATGTATGGCTGCTTCAAAATGCCCGGGATAACGTCAGAAAAGTCTCAGTGTGCTTCCATCTCAGCTTCTTCTTAATCCTTGTAAAATGAGATGATTCCTACTAATTTCTCAGGGCTGCTTTGGGGAGGGCAAAAATAAAATAAAATAAAAAGAGAAGATAAGAACACAAGAAGAACCCTGCTGGCTAAGACCAAAGGCGCAGCCATTATTATTATTATTATTATTATTACCATCATCATCATCAATAATTTCCCCTGCAGCAATCAGCCAGATGGCTCTGAGAAGCCCACAAGCAGGACAAGAGCTCAAGAGCCCTCTCCTCCTGTTTTTGTTCCCCAGCACCCGGTACTCAGTAGCAGGGTGCTTTTAATCCCAGAGCCAGCATTTAATCATCATGCCTAGTAGCTATTCATATTTTTGTTCCACATGTTGTTGTTGTTTAGTCGTTTAGTCGTGTCCGACTCTTCGTGACCCCATGGACCAGAGCATGCCAGGCACTCCTGTCTTCCACTGCCTCCTGCAGTTTGGTCAGACTCATGCTGGTAGCTTCGAGAACACTGTCCCACCATCTCATCCTCCGTCGTCCCCTTCTCCTTGTGCCCTCACTCTTTCCCAACATCAGGGTCTTTTCCAGGGAGTCTTCTCTTCTCATGAGGGAGGGAGGGGAGCTTGTCGCAGCAGGAGGGGAGATCCCCATGCTCCTTCAGCAGCCTGACTCATCTCTGCCTCTTGGCCTCTCACCTTCCCTGTTTCTGCTTCTGGACTTCAGTTTACCGCAGCTGCTCCCTGTTACCTCTTCAGTTTCCAACTCCTTCTCCCAGTCTTCTCCCTCTGACCACTGACCACTTGACATCCTACCACCAATCCCCTGGTATTGAGCCTTCTTCCCTTGGGGGTTCCCCAGCTGTTTCCTCCCACCATTCTTCTGCATCCATCGTCCAGCCAGTCAATATTGTAGTTAGTCTTGTTGACATTTCCATTCCACCTTAAGGAACAGACATGGGATTGTCACGTCTCACATGTCTGTTTACATTCCAGCACAGTATGCTGGGAACTTCCATTGGGTGTATAGTTTTTGCTTTTAGCTGTTCTCTCTGAGACGAAATGAGAGACGACATGTTTCTTTGTCCTGATTTATGATTAATAAATGTGTAGTTGTAGTATGCTTCCACAAGCCTCACGCCTATTCTGTGTGCACAGTTCGAACTGCTGATAGTGTGCCCTGGCTCTCAAACCCGGGTCACTGATTTACGTCGGAGCAGAGGCGGGGGTCTTCGCAGCGGGACGGCTGGAAGGGAATGGCCCAGCAGAGGCTTGCCTCCCGGCCCTCTGCATGTTGACAAGTCCAACCCACTGATGTAGTTAGGTTAGGCTGTGTTGTTTAGTCGTGTCCGACTCTTCGTGACCCCATGGACCAGAGCACGCCAGGCACTCCTGTCTTCCACTGCCTCCTGCAGTTTGGTCAAACTCGTGCTGGTAGCTTCGAGAACACTGTCCAACCATCTCGTCCTCTGTCGTCCCCTTCTCCTTGTGCCCTCACTCTTTCCCAACATCAGGGTCTTTTCCAGGGAGTCTTCTCTTCTCATGAGGTGGCCAAAGTACTGGAGCCTCAGCTTCAGGATCTGTCCTTCCAGTGAGCACTCAGGGCTGATTTCCATCAGAATGGATAGGTTTGATCTTCTTGCAGTCCATGGGACTCTCTAGAGTCTCCTCCAGCACCATAATTCAAAAGCATCAATTCTTCGGCGATCAGCCTTCTTTATGGTCCAGCTCTCGCTTCCATACATCACTACTGGGAAAACCATAGCTTTAACTATATGGACCTTTATTGGAAAGGTGATGTCCCTGCTTTTTAAGATGATGTCCTTCCCCATATGCTTGCCTTAATGCCCTTTCCAAGGCCAAGTAAGCTTAGTGACCACTGCTGCTTCTAGTGGCAGAGAGTTCCATAAGTTAATCTGTGCAGTTACTTATTTAAAATGTGGCATGAAACCCAGTGGTTTATTATGGCAGATACGGGAGCGGTGTTTGACCAGTCTGCCCTTTGCCAGCCTCCTCCTGCCTGCTGTCTTAAACCCTAACCATGGATGGCTGAAACCGACTGTAAGCTTCCTTCTCCTTAGTCTGCATTTTGCCTTTGTAAAACTCAGTAGGGGCTGGATCTACACTGACTGTAAAAACGCTTAAAAAAAGAGAAATATACAGCTCTCAATGCAATTTTACAGTGATGGTTTTACATTGCTCTACAGCGCCCTCTGGTGTCACATGCTTAAAACACATTTATTTCAATTGACCAGTATAGGATGAGGATTGAGATAAAATGAGAATCAGTTGGCTCTGCCTGTCACTCGCTCTCTGGCGCCACCTACTGTTGGCCTTCCTTGCCTTTTGCCCAACCAAGTCCCTTCTCTCTCCTTGCCTGGAAGTGCAAACTTCAGACGACGGTGCAATTGCCCACAAAACTAACCAACCTGTTGTGTAAACCGCTTTGAGTTTTTTACAGTCAAGCGGTGTGTAAGTTTTATGAATTAAATAAAATAAACAAACCCACTGCACACCAACCACCACTGGTTACATCAATGCAATAATTCATTTGGGGGTGGAAACTGAGAGATTCCTTCATTTTAGAATCTAAAAGGTGTGGAAGGCACAACTGCTCTTTCTCCATATGCAAAAGCCACTGCATTTTTTTTGGGGGGGGGGGTTGTGGGACTGGGGAGGCCAAATTTTGGTTATTACCAAGCAGACTTAACCCATGTTGCTTTCCCCTCTTCCCTAGGATGCAAGAAGACGAGAATGAAGGGGCTAAATTGCGTTCCAGTTCCGGCATCCAATGGGAGCCAAGTAAGGGTCACGAGACACATGAAACACCACTATTAGGAACATAGGAAACAGCCGTATACCATGTACCTCAATGCCGTCTGCACTGACTGGCAACAGGTTCCAAGATTTCAGGCAGAGGTCACCCTCAGGCCTGCTTGAAGACATAACCCCCAACAGATGAAAACAGAGGCATCCTATTCCACAACAATAATAATTTTACTATTCATACCCTGCCCATCTGACTGGATTGCCCCAGTCACTCTGGATGGCTTCCAACATATAATAAAACATTAAACATCAAAAAACTTCCCTTCAGATGGCTCAGGAGTCGCATAACTCCATAACCTGTCAGGAGTTCAGCCTACACTCAAATAGGACCCTGGCAGAGACACATGCCCGACTGGCATGTTCCCTCCCTCCTGGTCGATCGTTCGGGAGCTTCATAAGCTTTCTTCTGCTCGAACATCACAGCGACCGATGCCAACAGACATCGGCACACTTAGGGATCTGCAGAGTCTTCGCAGCATTGCGTGACAGACCTCAGCAACTCAGCGTTTTGGCTAATCTACTTTATTTACATATAAACACACACGGAGCACCGCAACATGGCTCCTTCTCTCTCTAGCATCAGACAGCAAAAAGAACAAAGGACAATAGTCCCACTTCACAGAACACAGTAACACAAACATCCTGTCTCCGTCACTTCCCACTCTGTGGAATCAAAACATACACTGTCAAGTGAAAGACAAAAATCCCATGACTGCAATCATGGAGCAGGAATTCTAACATTTCTCTGATGAAAGTAGGGACGTCTTAAGGGAAAGCGGGACATTCTGGGATCAAATCAGAAAGCAGGACAGCTTCTGCAAATCCAGGACTGTCCCTGTAAAATAGGGAGACTTGGTCTGTACAGATTGAACCTTCTAAATGGAAACGAGATTCCCTACCACTAAGCCACAGCCCTTCCCCATTCTTGGCCTCCGTGAGGGTTGGGGGCTTCAGCTGACAAAGCCCTGCTCACGTTCCTTCTCCCTGCCGCTTTCCCTGCAGCACCCCATCGGAAGAAGATGCTGGTGCTGCCAGCGCCGGCTTTTAACATAATTATCCAGTCCTAAACACAGTAGAGTTTGAACCCACGCCAGGAAAAATGTAGCAGTGAAATGAGGAGGAGGAGGATGAAGGGAGCTGAGGGGTGGGAAGCACAGCCAGGAGCGAGGCAGGAGAAGGCTCAGGCTGATGCTGGAACTCAGTTCTGCAAGCATCTAGGGCAGGGATGGGGAACCTGAGGCCAACCAGGCACTGCTGGACCACAGTTCCCATCGTCCCTGAGTTATACTGGCTGGGGCTGGCCAGGGCTGATGGTAGTTCAAGTTGTCTGGAGGGCACCATATTGGCTATAGCTGGTTTGATCTATAGAATGGGGAGATAAAGCCGGAGGCAGGGTGTGTGTGTGTGTGTGTGTGTGTGTGTGAAAATAGCCTGGTTACCTGAATCCCAGATTTAGCTCCTTCCCCTCGTGGTCCCAAGAAGGGGGCTAAAACCCTATAAGAATCTTCCAAGGCCATTTAGGGCTTTAAAGGTCAGCACCAACACTTTGAATTGTGCTCGGAAACATACTGGGAGCAAATGAAGATCTTTCATGCTGCCCATATGTGATTTTTATGATGATCCTTATCATTCCTTTTCCTTCTGCAGCCCTTCTTCTGCCGGAAAGCGAGAGTGAAGAGGGAACCTCTTGTCTGTTCCTTGACTTGGAGCAGCATTGTCCCCCGCCACGTAAAACCTCGTAAGTACTATTTATGTCAGTGTTTTCCTGAGTCATAAGAATGTAATTTCCAGGGACAGGGTTATCCAGCTTTGGTTTCCTCTGGAGGAGAGAATACTGAAGGCTCGGGATATATTTCCAAATAAACTAGGCTTTATTTCACCTGGGTCAAAGATCCAGTTTGGCACACCTCCCCATGTGCATTTGTGTATACACACACACACACACACACACACACACACACACAGAGAGAGAGAGAGGCCCCCTCTGGAGGCTTCACCTGGGGCAAAAAAAACAGCTAGCCCCTGCTCCCCACCAGAGCTACAGCTCTGCCTTAAGAGGTGTCGATACACAATGAACAAGTTTCCAAAATATGTAGTAGATAGCTAAGATAAAACCAATCAACAGTTTGGTGTAGAGATTTCAGCTTTCTTTCTCCCTCCCCACACTTCCCCTCCCCAGGCGTCAATACTTGAAGCGGATCATTGCAGAATATGAGGCACTGGACATGGAAATCCCGTGTATTCGCAAGTTCCCCAAGCCACCAGCTGCCCGGCCCCTTTGCCTCTGTCTGGAGAGTCCGGTCAGTCTTCAGGAAGGAATCCTTTGGCTGGTGGGAGGTGGGAGGAACAGACTGGGGGTGTGGAATCTCTGGGCCGCTGGGACCATATAACACGGGTCCTGAAAGACTTACCATTGGCTCCCAGCACATTTCAAAGCACAATTCAAAGTGTTGCTGCTGACCTTTAAAGCCCTAAACGGCCTTGGCCCTGTATACCTGAAGGAGCGTCTCCACCCCCATCGTTCAGCCCGGACACTGAGGTCCAGCTCTGAGGACCTTCTGACAGTTCCCTCACTGCGAGAAGTGAAGGTACAGGGAACCAGGCAGAGGACCTTCTCGGTAGTGGCACACGCCCTGTGGAATGCCCTCCCATCACATGTCAACGAAATAAACAACTACAGTGGAACCTCAGTTTTTGAACATCATCCGTTCCGGAAGACCGTTCAGCTTCTGAAAAGTTCGAAAAGCAAGAATCAAAGGGATGGGTGCAAAGTCAATAGGGAAAAATGAAAAATGCACATCGGAAGACATTTGGCTTCTGAAAATCATTTGAAAATGGAAGCATTCACTTCCAGGTTGTCGGCGTTTGGGTTCCGAATTGTTCCGCTTCTGAAGCGTTAGACAACCAAGGTTCCACTGTATCTGACTTTAAGAAGACATCTGAGGGCAGCCCTGTTTAGGGAAGTTAGGGAGAGCCAGTGTGGTGTAGTGGTTAAGAGTGGTAGACTCATAATCTGGTGAACCGGGTTCGATTCCCCGCTCCTTCACATGCAGCTGCTGGGTGACCTTGGGCCAGTCACACTTCTCTGAAGTCTCTCAGCCCCACTCACCTCACAGAGTGTTTGTTGTGGGGGAGGAAGGGAAAGGAGAATGTTAGCCGCTTTGAGACTCCTTCGGGTAGCGATAAAGCGGGATATCAAATCCAAATTCTTCTTCTTCTTCTTTTAAATGTTTTACTGTGTATATGTTGGAAGCTGCCCAGAGTGGCTGGGGCAACCCAGTTAGATGGGTAGGGTACAAATCAATAAAGACAATATTGCTGTCACATGACTGTCACAAGCTTATTTTCTTCTGTCCTGGAGGGCAGGACTCGAACCAATGGCTTCGAGTTACAAGGTAGGAGATTCTGACTAAACAGCAAGAAGAACTTTCTGACAGTAAGAGCTGTTAGACAGTGGAACGGTCTCCCTCGGGAGGATGTGAACTCTCCTTCCTTGGAGGTTTTTAAGCAGAGGCTGGATGACCACCTGCCACAGATGCTTTATAAAGCTGAGATTCCTGCATTGCAGGGGGTTGGACTAGATGACCCTTGGGGTCCCTTCCAATTCTTAAATTGTGGCACCCAGAATGCAATATCTTACGCAAAAGAGTGCAGTGCAGAGTTTAATGTAACTGAGGGCCCTGAAAGAAAGACTAGCTTAGCTGTACATTTCCTATTTCCTAGACTTCCTTTAAGAAGGTTGCTGCACTTCATAGTGAGTGGTCAGAGTGGATGGAATGGCAGCTGATGACTTGGGATTCTCCCTTTGCCTTTTAGCCTGAAAAGGAGATGAACCATGCAGAGGTCCTGGCAGCAGTAGAGGAAGCCATTCCAGATGCGTTTGAGTCAGGACTCCTGCGCAGCATCCAGTTTGAGAACATCAATGTGATCTGTGGGACAGCTGGGCGGAAGAACAGGTTAGACCAGGGGTCAGCAAACTTTTTCATCAGGGGGCCGGTCCACTATCTATCAGACCTTGTGGGGGGCCATATTTTTTTTGGGGGGGTGAATGAATTCCTATACCCCACAAATAACCCAGAGATACATTTTAAATAAAAGCACACATTCTACCCATGTAAAAACACGCTGATTCTCGGACCGTCTGTGGGCCGGATTTAGAAGGCGATTGGGCCGCATCCGGCCCCCAGGCCTTAGTTTGCCTACCCATAGGTTAGGTAATTTTACTGTTTATACCCTGCCCATCTGATTGGATTGCCCCAGCCAGTCTGGGTGGCTTCCAACATATATACGGTAAACATAATAAAACATTAAACTTTTTTTTTAAAGTCTTCCCTATACAGGATTGCCTTCAGACGGCTCTGGAGTCGGATAACTCCATACCCTCCCACATTTCTCTGATGAAAATAGAGACATCCTAAGGAAAAGCAGGACATTCCGGGATCAAATCGGAAACCAGGACGGCTTCTCTAAATTAGGGACTGTCCCTGAAAAATAGGGACACTTGGAGGGTCTGTAGTTGTTAGGGTTGCCGAGAGGAAAAAGCGGGGCAGTGTGTGTATTGTTGTATGCAGCTCTTGATTTGTGTGTGTGTGCTTTAAGGAAGTTGCAGCCCACAAATATTTTTTATTAAATAAATAAGAGTACAAACGCCTCCCGCTTCCCTATCTCCACACACAGGTGGCTGATCACAGTGTCAGACTTCCGAACACGGAACCAGCTCCTGTGTTCGGGACTGACTTTGGGCGAAAACCACTTCGTACTGCGGCGCTGGGACGATTTGGTGATGGAGGACTATCGCATGCACCTCCGGAGGGCCCTCGCACGCCAACGCCTGCTGGACACCCTTAGTGACAACTGGGACGGGAACCAGTTGGATGGGATATGAAGTCCTGGGAAGAGAACTGTCAGCAGCAGAGAGAAACACGCTGTTTGTCTGTGTATATTTTGCTTCTTTTGCCCCCACTATAGAGACTCCCCTTTGGTAGGATGGAGACCCAGCTGCCAGCTACTCCTGCTGAGAGCAAATTTGGGAAGAGGGCACCCCCTGGAGGCAGTTTGCGGGACTTCCCCTCTCATACGTTGCCAGCACAGTACAGTGTTTCGTATAGGGACATGGATGGCGCCGTGGTCTAAACCACTGAGCCTCTTGGGCTTGCCAATTGGAAGGTCGGTGGTTCAAATCCCCGCGACAAAGTGAGCTCCTGTTGCTCTGTTCCAGCTCCTGCCATCCTAGCAGTTTGAAAGCATGCAGTGCAAGTAGATAAATAGGTCCCGCTGTGGTGGGAAGGTAAACGGTGTTTCCGTGCGCTCTGGTTTCCATCACAGTGTTCTGCTGCAGCAGAAGCGGTTTAGTCCTGCTGGCCCCAAGACCCAGAAAGCTGTCTGTGGACGAACGCCGGCTCCCTCGGCCTGAAAGTGAGATGAATGCCACACATCCCATAGTCACCTTTGACTGGACTTAACCGTCCAGGGGTCCTTTACTTTACTTTTTACAGTGTTTCGTGTTTCATGTGCAAGGGCTCAAGCTGGCAGGCAAGCCATGCGTCTTGATCTGTAAGCCATTCCTTGTTTTTCATGCAGGCAATGTGGAGGTGATCTTTCAGGGATGAGCAGAAACGCTTTTCCTTATTAGTGGTTCATGCACAAGACGTTTAATCTCAGGGTCATTGGGGGAAAGATTCCTTCATTGCAGGGGGTTGGACTGGATGATCATCATGGTCCCTTTCGAGTTCTAGGATTCTATGTCTTCTAGGGCTTGGGGTTTCTAGTTTTGAGCCTTGGCATGGCCTTGTTCAGAGGTGACCAACTCTGGATCTCAGCTCCCATCTGCCTCAGCCGGCATGGCCAATAGTCAGGGATGATGGAGGCTGTATCCCAACATCTTCAGGGCACTACATGTTGACGACGCCTGGTCTGCTAGTCTTAAACTGGTAGGTTGGGATAAGTGCGTCACATGCAGACCTAAAGTGGGTCACACACAGGAAGCATAATTTTTGTAGTTGTTGAGATTTTTTAAAGGGAAGTAGAAATTGTGCGTGCATATGTATATAATATGTGCAATGGATGTATATAGGGCATTGGAGGGGAGGAAAGAATTAGGAGAGAAGAAGGAAGGAAAGAAGATATGAGAGAACAGAAAAGCGGGGATGAAAGAAGGTGAGTAACAACAAATAAATGTGAGAGCGAAAGAAAGGGAGGTGAAAGGCAAAGAGGATGAGGAATGAGGAAAGAGTGAAAGAATGGTAGTTAGAAGGGACCCTGTGGGTCATCTGATCCAACCTCCTGCAATGCTGGAATCTGAACACACGGTTCCCCATCCAATTTAAAACCGTATCAGACCCTGCTTAGCTTTCTAATGTGCTAGCAGTTTTATTGCTGCACCATGTCTAGACTCCAGTATTTGGGCCACATATTTTATCAAAAGAATTTCAATTATAAAGCAGTTGTGATGCAGAGGGGACAAAAAACAAAAGAAAAATGAGAAAAGAACAAAAATCTCTGGCATACAGCGCTTGGAGGATTGGCTAACAGGAAATGTGAAAAAGGCCTGCTTTAGCCAGTGTACTTAGGACTGCAACCTCAGTATGCATAAAGGATGGAGTACTCGCAAAGCCACTTAATTAAGGCAGATGAGAAAAAAGGGAGAAAAGTCTTGATAGCACTTTGCTGCAGAAGCTGAATGAAACAGAACATAATATGAAGAGGAAGCAACGGAGGGGTTTTGTCGTTGTTACCTCAGGCCTTGTACAAAGCAGGGAGACATTCAACCAAACATATTGAGAAGAATCTCCCTCAGAACTACACAGCTGATCAGAGCAGATGTTACCTCGGTGAGGATCATACCACTCTGACTGGTCACTAAGCAACACCTACCTACCTACCTACCTACCTACTTACCTACCTGAACACACACCTTTCCAGTTAGCTGCCCTGGGCCAGAGATTACCCAGTGCAAGTATACATGAAATTGAATTGAGTCCTGAATTGCTGACTCTGATCCATTTCATAGGCCTTTTGCTGCTTGGAGCAACCTTTGCCAGAAGGCCAAGAACAGGTAAGAGTCAGGAGCCTGTCTCTGAAACCTGGCAGTGCTTACAGTATCTTAATTTCAAACCTAGAACCAATATGAGGTGTTTGACACCAGAACCTAGAATGATAATATTTTCATGGTTTGGTGTTGCTGAACTGTTTTCCTGCTTTTGAAGCTGCACCACACCCACCCACCCAGAAAAACCAGCCCCAGAATTGTTTTAAAAATGTTAATAATGAATAGCTTCCTTCTGGAGAAACGAGTATTTCTGACAGACCACAAAGCAGGAAGGCCACCAACCTAAACTGGTTCTATCAGGGCAGCTCTTCCGCTCCTGGCTCCAGCTTATCTCCAGGCCACGAATGCTGAAACGTTCGCATACATTTCAACGACCATTTCCATTCGCTATAAGCAAGGAAGGCTTAATTTTTGGGAAGCAGCAAGTTTTTTTTTAATCGTGCGTCAACTTGCATTATCATATGCCTTTATGGTTCCTTCCAAAATAATGCGCAATCCACTTGGATGAAACTCTAAGGATCAATGTGCTGCAGTCATTTGTATGTTCAAATCCTTTCATACATTTTCGGTGGGCTTTTTTTTGTAGTATATGCCAGGAGGAGCCTTTTCACTTGCCACCGAAACGACGATAGTCAGAAGCCCCCGAGAAGAGACAGAGTGGGTAATAACAGCTGCAAGAGTGCTCCTGCACATGTGCAGAATGCACTCGGCCATCTGAAGGGCATTTCTGCAACGTGCACGCCGGTCATTGGCTTCTCACCGTTGGCATGGTTGGCAGGTGCCAAGAGCAAGATTGTGCCCCTGAGGAACCAGTGGCAGAGCATGTCTACCACTGCCCTCAGCACCTTTTGCCTGCTGCTTAATGATCAGAAGGTTGGCGGTTCGAATCCCTGCAACGGGGTGAGCTGACATAGAAAAATTGAATGTGCGCTTTTCCTGCAGTTCAGAAGAATATCGTGAAAACTATTTTTAGAGATATCATTGGCTAGAACGGGGTGAGCTCCCATTGCTTGGTCCCTGCTCCTGCCAACCTAGCAGCTCGAAAGCATGTCAAAGTGCAAGTAGATAAATAGGTACCACTCCAGCGGGAAGGTAAACAGCATTTCCGTGCGCTGCTGTGGTTCGCCAGAAGCGGCTTAGTCATGCTGGCCACATGACCTGGAAGCTGTACGCCGGCTCCCTCGGCCAATAAAGCGAGATGAGCGCTGCAACCCCAGAGTCAGCCCTGACTGGACCTAACGGTCAGGGGTCCCTTTACCTTTTTAATGTCCTTTTTTGTGCTTTTTGCCCCCCCCCCCCCCGCCATCGGTTGTAGGCAGCCCTGAGTGATGAAAACACATTTGGAATATTCATCATCATCATATATTAAAAACTGTGGCACAAAAAGACTTTTTAGAGACGGGCAGCGCGACCTAGGCATGTTTAATGTAAAGCGAGTCCTATTGAGTTCAGCGAGACTTCCAGGCGACCTGACGGGAGGTGCCGCGACTACATTTCCCAGCATGCCTTTCAAGTTAGGGCGGCCGCGGGTAGGGGCGAAGCGCGTTGTGCGCGTGGTGTTCTTTCTTTCTTTTCCTTTTTTTTCAAAAAGGAAGCCTTGAGGGGGGTGAGGAAATACCCGCCACTTGTTTCAGCAGTGGCTTAAAGCGGCGTGGTCGGACTACACTACCCAGCGTGCCTCGGGATAGGCGGACTACGCGACCCAGCATGCCCGGCGGGGTAGTAATAAAAGAGAACCGTCGCATATGCGCCGCAGTGCGTGGTGGGAAATGTAGTTCGCGCCGCGTGAGGGAAACTTAAAACCGCCGGTGGCTGAGGGTAACCGTGGCGTTCTGACGCCGTTGCCTCCTCCTGAAACCTGACAGGGGGAGAGCCCAGCGGTCAAAGCCGTGGCCGTCCTTCTCCCGCTTCCCTTCTGAGGCGACGCCGGGGTAGGCACTGTGCGCGCTCGGAAGAAGGACGCCGGCCGCGGCTGTTCCCGCCAGATGTTTCTCAGATGTGCAGGAGGCGTGCCCGTCAGCTCTTGGGTCCCCACACGTTGTTAAGGCCACAAAAATATGTAGCCAGTTGTTAGGGATGATGGGAATTGTAGTCCAACGACATGGGGTGAGGACCAAGGCTGGAGAACCCCGAAAGTGGCGGCCTCGCCTTCCATATGTTTTTGGGCAACGGCTGCCTCCATCCAATAGGCTGCAGAAAGAGCTTGTGAGTCTTTCTAAGCAGGGCAGGTGTTTCCCAAAGTTGAGTCTCCAGCTGGGTGGTTTTTTTTTTTTTAAATTTCTACTACAACTCCCATCATCCCTAGCTAGCAGGACCAGTGGTCAAGGATGATGGGAATTGCAGTCCTGAAACAGCTGGAGACCCATGGTTGGGAAACCCTGGGTTAAGGTTTGGCTAAGGTTTGGCTAAGGTACTTTCCGTGTGCTGCTCTGGTTTGCCAGAAGCGGCTTAGTCATGCTGGCCACATGACCTGGAAGCTCCCTCGGTCAATAAAGCGAGATGAGCACCGCAACCCCAGAGTCGGTCACAACTGGACCTAATGGTCAGGAGTCCCTTTACCTTTACCTTTAAGTTGGGCAGGTGGTGAGAGGGACATGGATGGGATGGGTCATAGAGGGTATCTTGAGCAAGGGTCTTGCAAAATGCAGAGTTAACAACACTGCCTCCCATCCCCAAAAGGCAAGGGATGGTTGGTTCTCCTGCCATTGGGTTGCCATGTGTTCTCTTTTTCCCCAGGACGCACCCTCTTTTTTATGGGTAGAGTCACAGCGATCCATAGTTAAAAGCAGAAGTTGGCAAGCGTGTAATCTTTTTTGGCTCTTCACAATACAGTATGGCAACCATAGCTGCGAGTTCTGTGTTTGGTGTTGGCCTCACATTGAACTGGCCGTGACTCAGTGCTATGACACTCTCCTAGAGGTGCGGATGTGTGGTTTGCAGTGACAAAGCTTAATTTGGGGTGTACACCTTCAGCCCGTGGTTACATGCCTTTTTATAGTGTATTGTGCCCAAGGAAAGCATTGAGCTGGATGCGACTCAATGCCATTTCGTTGAGGACAGTCTCCTGGATGTGTGGGTCTATGGTTTGTGGTGGCCCAAAGCTTATTTTGGGGTGTACACCCCCAGTTCTTTATTGTTTTCTACATTTTTTCCATAAATAAGAGAAAGTGTCATTATCTACTTAAACATTATGTATCAAACAAAGCAACCTTTCAAACATTATTTTCTATTTGAGCCTAATCGGTTGTTTTGGCTAATATTATAGTTAAGATGTCCAGTACCCAATATACAATATCCAGTTAAATTATATATCCAGTATCACAAGAAAACCTTTATGTTGTTAAAACATTGAAAAACTGTATTTTATTCAAGGAAGCGGTAAATTCCTACTCCTTACTCTTTCCCACATATATTGGCTATTATAGTTGTGGATGTGTACCCTTAACGGTGTCCTGTGCTCAGGGAAAGTATTGGTCTAGGTGCATTTCAATGTTGTCTCATAGTGGACACTCTCCTGGAGGTGTGGAGGTATGATTTGGGTCACCCAAAACTTATTTTGTTATGTCTGTACACAGCTCCTTATTATTTTCTACAAATTTTGGATATTATTGCCATGGGAGTGTCATGCTTGACAGTGTCCAAAAGAAGCATTGTGCTGGATATTTGATGTGTTCTTGTAGCAGATACTCTCTTGGAGGTGCAGATGCATGATTTGGGGTGGCACAAAGTTTTATGGTGTATACCCCGGTTCTACTCTACACATTTTGGTATGGGTGCTATGTTTAACATTGCCCTGTGCCCAAAAGAAACATTTGGGTAGATGTGATTCAATGCCATCTTATAGAGAACACTCTCCTGGAGGTGTGGAGGTACAATTTGCGTTGGCCCAAAGCTCATTGTGGAGTGCATACCCCTAGCTTGTTTGTTACTGTCTGTTGTGAATGTTATGGGAACTTACGAATGTTGTGGAAACACAACAGTTTGGAGTAGTCAATTACTGTGAATCTTGAAAGGGACAGTCCCACACTCATGATGATATGGAGCATGGCAAAGCTGATTTTGAGGTTTATAGACATACAAATTTTAGTTTTTAAACAAATTTTCTGATTGCACTATTTTGAACTGTCCTGTCAATAGGAAACTGGGAACTAGTAATCAACTTCATCATAGCAGGGAATGAGGTTTTTCCTAGCAAGCTGAATGATGATTGGGAGTTTAATACCTAAAAAGGGCCACCTCCTTCCTTTAAAAAGTGTCAAACTAGATGTTTGCTTAATATGTAGGATGCAGCTACATGTCTTGCTCTAGGTGTGTGTGATTCTTGCAGGGAATCCAGAATGCAGATAGAGCTATCTCTCCTCTCCTCCACCACCATTGGAAGAGATTCTACATAAACACAATAGCCCAGTTGGGATGGATCAGATTGGAAGGGATAATTTTCCTTATGGGTTGGCTTCCTTTTTCTTTAGGGATCCCCCCCAAAATAGAATTACGGAAGGCTTTATCCCAGTCTGGCTGAACTATCTGACACACCCTAGTCTCTTTAGTTGCTTGGAAGTATTTGAACGCTACTGCCAAGGACTCATTCCTTCAGCTTTAGGAGAAAATAAACGAAATGAGCTTTGGATTTACTCTCCCCTAAGACCAGATGACACTCAAACTCACAGTAATTTGTGATCTATGTTTAGAACACAAAGGGAAAGCTTTACCAACCGTGCAGTTTGCACATGGAGATGATTTTAATACAACATTCCTTTTATAAAGGAAGAACAAACTGTGGAGTAGTATGCTATGTGTTAAAAAAACCCTCTAGTTTGGCCCTATGATTTCTGCCACACCATAGGAATCTTTATCTTGATTTCATACAGCAGAAGGGATTAATTTGGGTATGGTATTTCAGGTATGTAGCAGGAGGTTAGGAGCAAGGGAAATACAACTGCTTCTTGAGTTTCCTTAGTGTTCTTCATTCAGGTTCAGGACCTTATCCAGCTCATAAATGGGGTGGGTGGATTTTCTTATTAACTCAGGTTTTACAGAAAGACACTCCAGTAATATTTTATGTGGCTTCGAGTCACCTTGCTTGCAGGAATTTTTCTTATGCGGTGTGTTCTTCTCTGCAGTTTTGTTACGACGTGCCCCTTACTCAGTTCAGAGGGATGGTGGATTAGACCCCTAAGCCTGCCTCAGAGGGCATGACCCCAGTCTGATCCAAAGCCCATTGGCCGTGCAGAGACACTTGCTGGGGAATCAGGCTCCCTGATTGTTAGTGCAGCCCTGTAGTCTCCATTGATGCGAAGTGAGGCCAGAGACTTGCTAGTAAATGTCTGCCAAATTTCTATGCAGACATTCTCTCAAGTGTGGCTAGTTGGGGTGGAGAATGTTATTATGAATAATCGTTATATTTTATTCTACCCATCCTCCAAGTTGCTCACAGTATATCTGTCCCCGAACCAATTTTATCCTCACAACAATCCTGTGAGGTAGGTTAGGCTGCGTGTAGACCACCCAGAGAACATGCTGTGGCATCTGACAGAAAAGAGATGGCTTGTTTGGTCTCTTTCCAGACATTGGGTTATAGCCAACTGCCTGCTATATTCAAAGTAGAACCACTGAAATCAGTGAGCATGATCTCAGTGGGTCTACTCTTGAAGTGTGACTTACTTGGATAGAGCCCAGTGCCTTTGGTTTCCTTTGCTACTCCCATACACGGATCTACTTCACTCTTGCCTCTGTTCTCTTGCCTCCTGGCTCCTCTTCTTATAAAGGAAGTTTTGCTGTATGGATAGTTGCTAGATAGTCTATAGCTGCACAGCAGGACCAGGAACTGCTATCCCGTTCATCTTCTTTTGCCTGCATCCACTCCAGATATGTAG
Organism: Podarcis siculus; assembly: GCA_034642415.1. NCBI lineage: Eukaryota > Metazoa > Chordata > Lepidosauria > Squamata > Lacertidae > Podarcis > Podarcis siculus. The sequence goes on from JAXCMG010000034.1 coordinate 4,113,525, forward strand.
TGTTATGTCAGGATGATTATAAGAAGGAGCTGAGGGGCATAGCACTAGTTGCCTGCCTGCTCCTACCTTACTGAGTCCCCAAATTTCATTTTTTTCAAAAGAACGTTTTCAGAATTGTTATTATTCCTGCATACTCCCACAATACTAGTCTAGAACAGAATGGTGTAAGGTCAGGCAGCCCCTCAAATGTCTGTTGAGCGATACAGGCATTTCTTGCATGCCACTGTTGGAAATCACAGGCTAATCTAGATGGGCTATCGGTCTTACCAGCAAGGGAAATATTTTGTTCTGTTCGTTTCCCTCATTTACAGGCCTCAACAGCCCAACTCCCAGGAGGTGCTGTCTGGATAGGTATGTTCATGGGATCAGGTATGAGTACTGGATCTGCGGCAACAGAGCTGATGGAGTTTGTCCCCTGCTCCTGATTTACCTCTTGCGGCCATTTGCACATCATTGGTTATTCATTAGTTCATTATCTGCCTACCCCCACCCGCTCATAATTCTTCCTCATATTCCCTGATAATCTTCCATCCAAGAACTGACAAAGTCCAGGCCAGCTTGGCTTCAGCATGTCTGCTTCATTTTGTGCCATTAAACCATGCCCCTGGACATTATTGAAGGGGCTGGCAATGGACTACATAACTGGACTACAGCAGAAATGAGCAACCTGATGGCCTTGAGGTGCTGTTGGACTACAGCTCGCATCATCTATGACCATTGGCCATGCTAGTTGAAGCTCATGGGAGTCCAATTACATCTAAAAGGCCACCGGTTTCCCACCCATGCTCTAACATTTTCAGTATCCGACCCACGTATGCCTTTTTTAAAAAAAACCAAAAAAACCCTGGTTTGACTTCCTAGTGCAAGAACTTTTTTAAAAAACAAAAGTGAGGTGAAACCAGCCTAGTGTGGAGATGCATGGCAGGAAATTACTTGTGTTGTGAAAAGGCCTCAGATACATCTGAGCTCAGTTGGTGCTTGATTGGCTGGACTTTTGCAAAAATAGCCCTGCGATGATTGAGAATGGTAGGCAAAGGGCTAAGGAATAAACACTAGCTCAACACCTTTTCATCAGTATGATTTCCTAGGATGTTGGTGTCTTTCACCCACCCACCCCAGATAATCAGCTTGGAAAACTAAAGCAGATTCTTAGTCAGTTTTGCCTCCTGCCTGGTAAAACTCCACCAGGTTTAGCAGTAACTTGGCAAGCCGTATACCTTTTGTTTATCGGAAAACACTGCATATGGCTAAGTTATAGCCTTGCTTCTTCCTCTTTCTCTCACATAAACGGATGCAAAAACACCTGGGGCCCCCCTCTGTATCCCATAGAGTTTATATTTGCAAATAAAATCAGTAAATTACATTAGTTGCTCTGCACAGGCATTGGAGGCAGAGACAGGGCCTCTGGCCCAGGACAAGAGGTTTGGTAGAGGAAGGTAAAAAGGGAGTGTGTGAGAGAGAGCGTGAGTGATTTAGTCTGTCCTGCCTGGATGCCATAGGATGGGCTTAGTCAGCACAGGATCAATTACATTCATCTTGGAGATTCTGCTCTCAGGGTGAGGTTTCCTAGAGGTACAGTTTCTTTGCGGGGTGAGAGGAGGGCTGATAATCCTGGGTTTAGGAACCGCTCTAGGGGTGGGAGTGCAGATGGTGCAAAGAGCCATTTTCTCTAGCAAAGGGCAAAAATAAATAAATAAAGTGGCTGGGTTCTAGAGCAGAGACCTAGAACCCTGGCACTCTAGAGCATGTAGCCAAGAGAAGGTTCTAGAATGGCAGGAGCCAATTCTCCCAGCACAAGAACCAGATAAGGCCCTCAAGCGAGTAATTCAGATCCACCCAGTTGGGCTTTGTGGGATGAGGTGAGAAGTGAAGGCCTTTTGGGACCTTAGAGCAGAAACTCTATGCCAGGCTTGAGGATGAGATGGAAAGTCAGGAATTGGGTAGGAATATTGAGAGATGGAGAAACCGCACCTCTTGGCTCAGGAGCCAATCTGGGTCATTGCAAAGGTGCAGTTGTTAACAACTGGAATTTCTGGGCTCTCTCCAAGAAAAATGTGGGTGGAGGGGGGTGAGATGAAAGAGGGGGAAGTCTATTATACATCACACCTGGGTGCTACAAGGCCAGGTGTGGAGGGCAATTATAAACTTGGTGACTTACACCAGAGGAGAGGATTAAATGGGGTGGAGGGGAGTGTACCAACCTCCTTCCCTGTAGCCCCTGTCCCCCACCCAGCAACCACAAAAATCAAAACACAACCCAGTGTCAAATGCAGGCATTACCACCCCTTTCCCCCTCCCCTCCCCCTCCCCAATAATCATTCCCAGGGAACAGATCCCTGAATCACAAAGTCAACATTACATATTTCATTTCAGTACATTAAGGCAAGAGGATTCAATGCTGCGGTTCTCAACCCTTCTAGGACCAGTACACCCTCAGACAACCCAGTTTAATGCTGGGAAATTTATAACCCCTTCTTGGAGAACCCAGGAGTCCTGCCTCCTCCTCAACCCATTCAGCCCAAGTGTCTTTTTGAAGAACTCAGGATTCCCTGGATGACTCCTAAATCCCATATCACCCCATATGCATTAGATCCCACTTTCTGCCCAAATATGAGGACTAGATCTTTAGCTAAAAGCAATATCTTATCCAAATTTTGACTAAGTAGATGCTCACTCTTTCTAGAAAGCTGAGGAATCCTGTCTTCCACAGCCTTCCGGAGTTTCTGTCCTGCTTGCTTCATTCCTCTTAAATCATACACTTCTCCCCAAGCTTTGGATCTTTCCCCTTCCCTTGCAGCCGTATGGAAACAGCAGTAGTGTAAGTGGGGGAGGGAGTACAGAGCATAATGCGCTCTTGCCAAAGGCTCCACTATGGAGAAGACCCAGAGGGAAGACGGGCACTTCCTTGGGCACTGCCTGCCCTTTCCTCTCCACAATCCAACAGAGAATTTCTTGGGGATCAAAGTTGGGGTCTCCTGTGCACAAGAACTGCTAGTTAATGGCTCTGAGAAATAGGACCCCCCAATTAATTATTCTCCCAAAGTAGGCCATATACCTCCAATCGTACAATCCATAACTGTCACCTTTCCAAGCCCCCCTCCCCAAAATTACATATGTAGCGTTGACTGTTCCTCCTGTTTCATCTCCTAGGCATCATTTCCCTGTGAGGTCACCCATGCCTCTTTTAAAGAACCCAGGAGAACTGGTCCAGTTCCCCTACCATGATAAATCCTCAAAGCCCCCATTTCTCCCTCCTAGAGCACCCAAGAGTCCTGGCTCCAGATCCTTCTCCCCATAACTGTTCTCTTTCTCCCTACCCCCCCCCCAATCAAGTAGCTTTAGTTCCCCCACTTACCCAGAGCTGGGACATGAATCTATGAGGGCCGCCCACGTGAGGAGCTGAGAACGGCAGCACAGATACCCCCCTCCCACCCATAATTGGAGAGGAGACCGTGTTTCCTGCCTCCCCGCAACATCATCATTATGGAAGACATTCTAAAGTTTTGTTTGTTTCGTTTCGCTCCCTTGTTGGGGTCTGTGGACAGGAGGTGCCAGTGCGGCCAGTCCGACGAGACGAGACAAGAGCCCTTTTTTAAAAGAAAAGAAAAGATGGCCGCTCGACCAGCAGCACTCAGGTGCAGCGTCGGCGGCAGGTGTCAATTATCCACACAGTGAGGGGGAGGGCATTTCGCCACGTGGCACTACAGTGTGGCCTCGGCGACTCTTGGGGCGCAGTGGGGCAAACGACAGCCACGAGTCTGGAGCTGGGGTGGGGGCAGGGCGAGGCCACGTGGTATGGAGTTGTGGCTTTGCAGGCACAGTGGGAATCGCCGCATGGCATCGCGTTGGGACGTGGCAGCGACAGAAAGGGACACCACGAGGCGGCTGGGCAGGAGTGATGTGGCGAGAGGCACCCTGAGAGGGAGGCACACACAAAGCCGCGTGGCACAGAGCCATGGCACCGGGTTAACCCAGCTATGCAAATGGGGCGAAGGTGTGCGACTCCGCTCAAAACATCCAGTGGCCCGCTTGCCCAACATCAGCTGGCAAAAGTTGCTGCCCAAGCACAAAAATCCCTCATGCCTATTTAAGTCCTTAATTCTTTCACCCTAGTGGCCAGCCTCTTGTATCCAAATGGCTGCCGGTACCCTTCTCTCCTCCCTCTGTGGCCTAGTTGTTCCTACTTGGCTGCCTCTGTTCCTTCCAACAATTTCGGCTGCCTCCCTAGACCTCTTGAGGTTCTGCACCTGCCTCTGCCTTAGGCTGCAGGCAGCCACCTTGAAAACCCTGCCTATGTGGACCTCCTAAATCCCCTTCGCATGCTAGACTGGGGGCATTAGAGCACTCACCGAGAACACAGCTTCTGCAACAGGAGCTCCTTCTTAGAGGCTATGACCACTGGCAGTCTCGGCTGAGTCTTTTGAGAAACGGCACTTTGCCCGCCCTACTTTTCTCCCAACCATGAGGGCTAGAAATCCACCTTCTTTTAATAAAAGCAAAAGCTGAAACTTCTTAAGGTTCTGTGAATATCCTGGCTGCCCACGTAAACGTTTATTTGCCTGGGGCCTACCACCAGTTGGGTTTTTCTTTTTTTGCATGCCTGGGTTAATCTTGTGGTCATGAAGGGAAAAGGGTACATTGCTGGCCTTGATGGGATGTCGGATGCACAAGGTTTACCCTACGTCATGGAGTTATGGGCACATGTGTGATGGGAGCCACGTAGTACAGAAACGTGGCGTGGCTCAGACAAGCAGCGTGCTACGCCACATGGTTAACGGTCGTGGGAAGGACTTAGCTGTATGGCACAGAACTACGGTTTCAGAGGAGCAGGAGTGGGGCGGTCAGCTGCATGGCACAGTTGTGGCGGGGGTGTCGGTGGCCAGCTGTCGGTTTTAAGAGTCACAGCACAGGTGAAGTGGTAAAATGGGGCCAGCCACAAGGCCTACAGTCATCGTACAAATTCCCCCGCACACTTTTCCCCACAGCTCGTAATCCCTGACGTGGAGATTGAGAGGGGAGGAGTCAAGGAGCCGTCCCCCGCCCCCTGCTCTTGGACGGAGCATCACTCTGAGGATCCCAGCAATGAGCAGCAGCAAGAGCAACCCCTCCCTGGCCTGGGTCTTGGGGGGGAAAAGCAGTCCGTGCACTGGGTCCCGGTGTCCAAATGGCTGCAATGGGGAGAGCAAGTTATGGAGCACCCCCTTGTAACACTGGGCTCTTGTTTCTTTGGCAGCTGAGCATTGGGGGAGGGGAAGGGGGATGCTCCATCCACAGCACAGATATGGTCAGTATCCGAGACCTCTCGCCCCTTGGAATCGGTGCAGGAGCACATGGCGCCGAAGGAGAGAGCACAAGAGACCCAGAGTGGGAGCACCTACCCACACCCTACTTTTATGTCGCTTTGTCTTCCCTGTTCCAGCCCCTCAATCTTGGCTACCCATCCGGAGCTGGAATTCCTGGTTGCCACAGATACCCCTCTGGCAGAAGAACGTTAAGAGAGACTCCCAACTTCTATGGGAAATTGTCTTGTTATCTTCCCCGTTCTGGAAGTGCAGAAATACGCAATACATTTCCAAATGGAGGCGGCGTGGAAATAGCTTTTGAAATGAGGACAAAATGAAGCTTGTTGTTGAATATGCAAGGTGTGAGCTGGAGCACAACAGCACGCATGTATATGGGGACCGCACTACAACTTGCGAAGAAGCTGTTTTGCAGACTATTAAAGCCAGGGTTGTGTGTACTCTGTGGTATAAATGGAGTGAGACTTGTTTGCTTTTGCATCACCAGTGTGAATTCAGGGTGTGATATGAATTCACTCATCTGGTATGACCAATGAGATGCAGCTCTACATCAGCTTAACAACATCAGGTGTCTCATAAGAGTGTGTATAAAGCAGGCTTCGAATTAGCAACTTGTCTGATCACTGATGGGGGACTATTCACTGCTTCCAGGCGATTTACCATGAAGCTTTTGTAAACAGGAACAGATCTGGGTTCTTCTGAAAAGGTTGTTGATGCACCATGGATGATTAAAAATAAGGATGGATGAGCTAATTCTTGCCCTGGAAGACTACACAGAAGTGAACCAACACCACACATCAAAGTGCACTTAATTTCAGAGGATGGTTTTACAAATACAGCATATACTGTCTTATCTTTGCAGCGAAGAGATCACACCTAGGTTTAAACTTATGGGAATGGGGCTGAACCCATACAGCATCTTGTGTCTGGCCATGTGGCACAACCCATCCTCTTCTGCCCAAATGTAGGCTCAAACCACTCATCAGTTCTAGATCATACAAGCCTGACAACAACGGCCTGTGACTAGAGAGCAGGTTCCTCCATAGAATGGGGTCTGCGGAATAAATGGACCCAATGTTGGTTTTCTGATAGGATTGCTGAAACTCAGCCAAATAAGGGACTATAAGGTCAAAATTATTTTTGACTGTTTGCATAAAGGCACACACCTTTATGCAGCTGTTATGCCATTCAGTTGCACCTCACCCAGTTCTCTTTGTGATAAGCCCTGTGGGTGCTACACTGCTGAATTTATGAGAAAAGGGCGGTAAGGCAATCTCAGATCACAAACCACACCAAGACTCACAAATGATCCCTGTCCATATTGGAATGACTGATGTTTCCTCATGGCTGGTCCCATGCTGCTGGAATTACATGGGACAGGCAGTTGATACTTCCTGTGCCAGCTATCTCTCCTTCCCTCCCAATCCAAGTTGCCAATACTGTTGTGTAATAACCCTGTAACACTACTGGCTCCAGCTAATTCTGGCTATTGAACGCTACAAGCCTGATGTGGGATCCATCCACTGGAAAGAGGCAATACCACACATCGTTCTGACGGTAGGCTTGATTTGTTGAGCAGCGTATGCCTGGCAAGTCACCCACACCACAGCTTTGCCACTGAGCCAGAGCTCAGCAGCAGCAGAACAGACCTCTTGCCTTATTAAAAGGGTCACGAGGCTCACCCACAGCTGGCAGTAGTGCAGGGCAGCTGTATGCTCAGGTTGAGAGTCTGGGATGGGTCGGTATGCTTTGCTCAAGCATGTTATTCAGTATTGGGTGCAAAATTGCCTGCATGCTGAGATCTCAGCTTCCACTTCAAAAAGAGACAGCAAGTTTCTAGTTTTATGACTGGAAAGACAACTAAATGGGCAATGTTTAACAAACTCCCCAAAGATGGGGGCTGGGGAGGAAGAAAGCGGCTCAGGGAGATTCCTAATGAGTTTGTGGGATCTAGGCCCTCCTCTTCAACAGCCAGCACATAATTAATTTTGCAAGGAAGCATATATGCAAATTTACTTTTCTCAGAGGTTCTTTTTTTATATAAAAGGCAGAGTACATAACAACCCTGGTACTGTGAAGATGCACAGGGCAAGCTGTTACATGGCTAGATGAACTGATGTGCAAACAGCTGCAAAGTAAGAACAATCAGCAGCATGGAGGATGAAATATAGATATCTATCTTCTCTATCTATATATACATGCAGGCATGAGCTGCTGGACAGCTGACGCCATCCATTTGAGGCAGCGAAGGTGATGAAGCAAGCTGCAACGCCGATGGAGCCCTGAAGGGCGAGTGCATGTAAGCAGATTCGCACACTCGGAACGCACACACTTATATATAGCTTGGAAAGCGATGCTCTGCAAGTGAAGTGTCCGTATGCTGTGTCGGCGGCAGCTGTTGGATGAGTGAAATGGGCAAACTGCTACATGGCATCGCAGAGGAGGAAAGTGCACACCCCTGAGGGTGCCCAGGCAAGCTTTGGTGAGCTTCTCCAAGAATCTCTCTGCCAGGGGGGGATGCCCACCCTCACCCGCAGGGTCTCTCCTCGCAGCTTCCCCTGTGCCTAGCCCCACAGCTGCAGCCCCTCCACTCCCCACTTCTCCCCACTGGTGGAGGTCCATTGTACATTCAGGCGAGAGGCTCCCCAGGGCAGGGCGGTTTTCCCCCATCACCTCTCCAGAAAAAACTTGAGGGCACGGGCAATGTTCATGCGGTGCCCGACTCGCGTCACGCCCAGGTCAATGAAATCTTCCTTGGTGAGGGACGGCAGGTGAGAGCCGTCGATTTCGTTGTCCAGGAACCGATCGCGGTGCTCGCCCAGCTTCAGGTACTCCAGCCAGTCGGCCACGTCGTACTTGGTCCAGAAAGGCAGTGGCTTGGAGCCGAACGGCTTGTCCGTGGCCGGCGGCAGGAAGTGGGTGGGAGACAAAGAGCGGCTGCCCGAGGGGAAGCCGGGGAAAGGGTGCTCGCCCCCGGAAGTGGGCGAGCCGCGGAGATCGAAGACGCCGGTGTATATGGGCACAGAAGGCAGGATAGGGAGGGAGGACGGCCTAGGGGCAGGGCTAATCTTGTGCTCACTGGGCAGGGCAGCTGGGCTTGGGGCGCGCCGCAGGGCCGGACGGATGTCAAACTCCACGCTTTTGGGGTGCTTGCCCTGGGGGGACTTAGGCCAGTTATGGAAAAGGCTGCTTACGGGCTTGGAGGAAATCAGTGATGGGGACGTCTCATCTGGGAGCCTGCAGGGAAGGAGACAAGGAACAAGAGACAGTTAGCCAGAAGAAAGCATGAGCTGGAGTAGAAGACTGGCTTCCCTGCAGCCCTGACTATGATAGAGATGTGGAACCTGTGACCCTGTTGGGGCTCCCAACTCCCATCAGTCCCAGCCCGCATGGTCAACAGTCAAGGATGATGGGACCCAACCAGTGCTGTAGATTCAACTCATTGCAAAGGTCCACTTTCCCTACCCTTGGTGTATGAAATCAATTGCTAAAATACATCTCAATACCTGGACTTCGGCAGAAAACTATGTATACTTCCAGTCGCACACATGCAATGATCAGGCACAAGAATTCTTTTTTGGAAATCCAACAAACCCAAAGCAGATGTGGGATGTTGCAATCTGGAATGAAAGTTTGGGGGGAGGGGATGCTCCTCTCTTGCCCTGAGGGTTGTTTTTCTTATAGAAATCACTCCCTCCACACAGCTTGTTGTCCCCATGGGTAAAAAGTTCAGCGAGGCAGAAGGTTATAAGAAAACCAGCCTGCAGGGAAAATAAGCTTCAAAACTCTCTCCCTCCCTCCTACTGCTGTTTTAGATATATATATATATTTAAAAACTCACAAATATCTGGAGGAAGATATTAAAGTGACTGAGCACTGATTTGCAGGAACGCTGCCAACAAAGGACAAAACCACATGAGACAGCAAACTCCTCATATAAATGAAGCTATGCTGGTCTTTCTCAAATTACCTTTGAAGATGGAGAACCAGAAGGTTGCAGTAAGGAGAATCCACATTACCATATCCAGGACGGAGACCATTTCCATGTGGCAGCTCTCTCCACACCTAGATGGCTTCCACCCCTGGATCCTCTTGCCAGCGTCAAGAGGTTGCTGGCAGTAGGTGTAGAGAAGGGAGGATCCAGGGTGCAAGCTGTGCTAGATATGGAGTACTGCTCCAAAGAAAATGCAGCTACGCACCATCAATCACTGTAACGTCTGCTTGGTGATCCTTCATGAAGCTGGCAGAAGTTCCTCAACAGTGGAACAGGAATGGTCTGACATAAGGCACATTTCCATCCCTAATTCAAAAGGAGAAGCTCGCTTGCACTGTCTGCTGCCATTTCCATCCTCCCCACATTTATTTGGTTGGCATAACAGTGGGCCACAACAGACATAGGGAAATTGCCACAACCAAACAGGAGCACATGGTGAAAAAAACAAAATTTAGACTTCAGCAAGCGTAAAAATAGACCTGGTGGTTGGGAGTTTTTAAAAAACAAAACTTCCGCCAGGGTTGCCTTGACAATCGGAGAGGTATCTCCATGAAGCCTAAATGTATCTACTAAAACTCCATTCTAAAAGTCAGGAGGCTTGGCCTCCTCCAAGTGTAGGTTACTTGTGGTCTTCCAACTCCCATCAGCCCTTGCCAGCATTGTTCTGATCTATTGCTAAAAAGTGGGTTTTCCCTTGGAAAGGAGCAAGGCAAGGGGAAAACTGCTCAGACTCTTGCCTCGAAAATGAGGGTCAAGCAGAAAACCACTCCAACCCATGCTTTCTAGACACAGCACAAGTGGAAACATGCACAAGACCCGAGTCTTCATCAAAAATTGGCCTTGACTGAATTGACTCTCATGGAGCAACTTGGGCTTCAGATTTTTCTTTTGGGAAGAAAAAAAAATCAGAATAGCACCTCCCTGAATGTATTCATTGCCATTTTTAAAAAGCACACACAATAGGATTTTTGGAATGAACGAAAATCCTTCCAAGTTCAGTCACCCCCCTATGATAGTCACAAAGCGACAAAGAGGCCTTTTCCTGTGTGCAATCAGAAAGGCATTGCACTCAAGTTAACTTGGGTCACACAGGGCTTGAGGCCCTGCTTCATAATGACCAAGAAAAGGAAAGCAACTTGATAAGGAAAACAGGCTCCTTCGCTGAGATGTGCACCGTCAATGGAACTCAATAGGGGGAGCCCTATGGAACTTTTCCCAGTCTATCTTCCATACTGGGAGGAAAAAGTGCACTGAGCTGGCAATTGAGGGAGCCACAGCAAGCCTGCCTCACACTAGGAAAGTGGATGGATCAAGCAGAACGGAACTGCCTTGTAGGGAAGGAGATATGCTTACTAGAATAGTCTCTGAAAGAAGAATTCATTCCACTCCAATGAATTCAGGAATGGTTCTCTTCTCCCAGAAGTCATCTGTTTCCCTACTTCCATTCCAGAGCATTTTGTACCAAAGCATACCCTGCACTCCACCTTCCCATAGTGCTCAGAAGTTATGGCTCTTCTGATATAACCCATTAGAGCATCTGATGTTTTGGACTACAGTGCCTATCATCCTGGCTGAGCCTGATAGGAGTTGTAGTTCAAAATGTCTGGAGGACACCAGGTCGAGAATGGGTGCATTAGACTATGCATCCCACTGCTTCTCTTTCCGCCACCCCATTTAAAATACCCAGGACCCCTCCCCTGAAATAAAGACTGCCAACCCATCCCACAAAAGACACTGTCAGCCGATCTTTCCTACCCATTCAAAGACAAGCAGCTTTGATTATGTGTGTTGGGTGTAAGATCCCAACATTTCTCTTTCCCAACTCCACAGCATCGGAGGAACGGCAAGTGAATTCTCCCAGCGCAGATGTGTGACCGCAGATGAATGACAGAATGGAGCAAATAAAACTCAGCAATGCGACTGCGTTGGATGGAGAGTGCTGTGGACCCACAATGCCTATGCCTCTCCGCAAGTGTGTTGTGCATATGGAAGCACAAGTGCTTGTGCAAGTGCCAGCAGCCCGAGGGTGGACCCAGTCCACTTTGGAGGTGCAAAGAGAGGAGCAGGTGGCTACAGGAACGCAACCTCGGCTAGGAAGGAGAAGACCCTGGCATGGAAGATTCCGTGGCACAAAAGCTGAGCAAGGATGTGTGTAAAGAGTCCGCGGCTGTGGAACCAGCAGCCTTGCAGATGTTGTTGCACTCCAGCTCCCATCAGCCCCAGTCAAGCAGGGCGAATAATCAGGGATGATGTGAGCTCAAGTGGAGTGCCACAGGTTCCTTGCCCCTGGTGTAAGGCCAACAAACAACTTAGGACTAGGGTGTTGTAAGGGATAGCTTTGTCTCATATGTCCCTGCCTGGCAATTGTGGTTCGCAGATGGGGCAGTGCTGAGAGCACTATTTGCCCCAGAGGTGTGCTCAACTTGTATGAGAAACTGGGCTTTTAGCACTGCAGCTCTCTGGAATCGATTTCCAGCCAAAATTAGGTGCCCAGTGTCACAATGAGTAGGTGCCTACTTTCCCTGAGTACTGACCTAGTCACGGAACAACTGTACATCTGAAGAAATTATTAATTATTTTTTTAAAGAATTTGCAAAGTTTCTTTCTGCTTTTAAGCCTGCTGCAATGATTTCATTGTTTTTGAACCTGTGTTTGCAGTGTTTTATTCTGTTGTTATCTTGTACACTGCTTCAATGGCTTTATGTTATAAAGCAGTCTATAGATTTGTTAATAATAATAATAATAATAATAATAATAATAATAATAATAATAATGTAGCAGAAGAGGAGACAACTAAACCAGAGATTTCCTGGGTCTAAAGGTAAAATGCCCCCTTTCCGCCTTCCAGAGAGCTCTTCCAGATGTAACCTGCTAGTGTCAGTGGTCTTCAGACCGTGTTCCAGGGAATCTGAAGGTTTTCTCAATGGAAATGCCAATCATGGTGGACAAGCTTCTCTTAGGGCTGATCCAGACTCTATTTTGTGCCACGTCTTCCAGGCACAGGGCCACACTTTAAAGCTTCATGTCTGGGTGGTGGTGTTTTCATCACAGCGCCTTTCCTGGGAAAACCCATGTTCTCCCACTGAGTTGGAGCAAACATCAACCCACAGAAAACCCAATGACCGTTTGCTCCGATTCAGCGGTAAAAGATGAGTTTTCCCAGGAAAAAGCGCTGGGACAAAACAAAACCCCAACAATTCTCAGACACAGAGCTTTAAATCCTGGACCTGTGCCTAGGAATGCGGCACTAAAGGCAGTCTAGATTAGCCCTTAGTGACTGCTTGTCCCTCATTACCAATCTTTCCCTGCAACACAAAACTGTAGCAAAGTCCTGGTTGCAATTTAGAGCATATTCTTAAGTCATCCGACTTTATTTTTTTTTAACAGAAAAGCCTAAAAGCAGAGGTGTATGTCTGGAATTTGACAGGGAGAGGGGTGCTAGGGGAGTTTCCCTCTCATGCCATCTCCCCCATCCAAATCCTTTCCTGCCTTTGGCTATTAGCCTCGCTTGGAGAGAGGGGTGCAGAAGGAAAACAGCATGGTCAACAGAGACACCTGTCTTCCTGCCTCCAGTAGGGCTAATCACAACTTTGGGGGAAGAAAGGAATTTTGCAACGGAAAACAGCATGGGGAGAATTTCACCCTGCCCCAGTGCTGTTGCAACAAATTGGAAAGCCATTCCCAGACCTGCTGGGTCACAGGGAGTTTGTCCCTTGTTTAGTGGGGGGCAGGAACCAGCATCCTCCCCATAGTGTAAACTCAGTGCACACTAGGATGCAAGGCTCTGCAAGGCAAGTGTTGCACAGCAAACACAAAGGGGATCTTCAGCAGAAAGGATCCCCCCACAAAATGAAATGTGAACGCTGCACAAAGAACACAGGGGCACAGAACGCTGCCTTATACCAGGTCAGATCACTGGGTCCATACTGTCTACACTGACTGGGAGAGGTTCTTTGGGGTTTCAAAAAAGGCAGCCTGCCTGGAGAGGTTGGGGATTGGACATGGGGTCTTTGCATGAAAAAAAGAGGGTCTACCACTGAACGACAGGCCTCCATCCCCAAATGGGAAACCTTACTCCTCTACGCATTTACACACACCATTTGGGTCTCCAGCGCAGGCCCACACAGCATCAAGGCAAACGCAGCCTACCACCCATGCGTGGTGGCCTGTCAAGACCAAGACTGCCAATTTTTGCTGCCCGTCTGCAGTGTAATATAACCAAGGGGTTGTCACCAAGCAAGCTAAAATGATGAGCTCCATTCAGCAGGGTGGGTCAACATGTTGTGGGCTAGTCAAAAAGGGCTGTTTCTTGGTCCCTGCCACGATGTGCTGTGAAACCCAATGGCTTGGCGACTTTCAAAATACTCGCATCTGTTTCTGATCCTTTAGGAGCAAACGTTGGACATTAGAGGAAGAGTCTTGCCCATTATTGGCTTGAAGAGACCTTTGCCTGAACATATGAGTACAGTACAAGACAAAGGTATATACTTTGTGCGCGCAAGATGCACACACATGGCAACAGACCCTAAATACGTGTGTATGCTTCTATAGTCATGCTGCTGGTTTGGATGGTCTCCTTGGATGCCTAAGGAGGAGCTGGGCCTGTGTTCTGAGTGCACGCAAAAAGCAGCTGGGATGGTCTGTGCGCGCACACACACACACACAACTGCAAGCCAGTGGTACAGTAAATATATGCACCATGCATACCCGCTGAACAAGACGGGCAAAGTGCTCCATAGAAGAGCACATACCCTTGCCCTGTGCCTGCCAGCACACCAAACGATGTAATGGTGGTAGAAAAAAGGAAAAAATAAAAATCATAAAAAAGCAAGCATTGACGGGAGAATGAGAAAAGGAGACAAACCCAACTGAAACACGAGATGCGGCATGCACGGGGCTGGCTTCCTGCTTCCTGTTCCTTCTCCTCCTGCTCCAGTCGCCTAGTACCTTTGCCTCTGCAAGGAGCTGGGCCTCTCTGAACCGAAAGAAGCCACCGAGTCGGGCGGGCGGGACCACGACACCCCGCCCATTTGCTGCAGCTTGGTGCTCAGCTCGCTGATGATGCTGGCCTTCATGGTGGACATGGGGGAGGCCTTGGGTTCCTCCCACGGCAGCGTCGGGGATTTCCGCTGCAGCTCCTTGCCCGGCTCGGCAGCGGCCGGCTGCTGGTGGTAGGGCGGAGCGGGCGTGAGGGCAAACATGTTCTCAGTACATGCAGAAACCGAGATGGTGGAGCTGGTGGGGGTTGCCACCGGCAAGCGACCGGGGAATGGCCGCGAGCGTAGCTTGGTCTGCAGGGGGCTCTTCTCTGTGCTGCCTCCGCCACCACCGCTGCTGCTGCTGCCTCCTCCGCTGCCGCTGCTTCCCCCAAAAGCCTGCCCGTCCAAATAGGTGATGTAGGTGTCCAAGAGTTCGGTGCCTTCCCCAGACATGCTGGACAGAGTCGAAACGCTGCTGATGGTCTCCAGGTGGTGGTCGCTGCTGCTGCGGCTGTCCACCTCCTCGATCCCCGAGTCCGTCACGGCTTCGGGGGCCTCGGCAGGAGGGATGGCGATGGAGGACACGACGGAAGAAAAGTTGACGTGAGGGGCTTCCTTGGTTTCCGCTGTGCCGGCTTGGGTCAGGGTGGCCACCTCGCTGTCGTAGGACGTCAAGCTGGATGCCGTGGAGTCCAAGGCGGCTGGAGCAGGGGGCGCGGCCGGAGGGGTCATTGCAGCAGGGACTTCATTGGCGGCTTTGGGGGGCGACTCGGGCTTGTCAAAGCTGTTGGAGAACTCGAGGGGCGGCGGGAGCGGCTCGGTGAACACGAATTCATCATCCACATCGATGGACGGGGCGGGAGGGGGCAGCACCAGCAACGGGAGCCCGTTTTCCTCGGCCACGCGTTCCGCGGGGGCAGTGGCCACCTCAGCTTTCCCACTCTCCTGGCCCCCTTCCTCCTCCTCAGTTGGGCGGCAGTTCTCCATGAAGCGCACGTGCAGCTCCAGCTTCTCCCCTTCCTCGGGCCGCTTCTCCCACGGCGCGCCTTTGGCCGAGGACGGAGGATGCTGCTGCTGCTGCTCAGGAGAGGGGTGCCGGGGGCTCTCAGGCTCTTTTCTTGGTGATGCCGGGCGCTGGTGGTGGTGGTGGTGATGGTGCTGCTGCTGCTCTGGCGTCCCCCAGAGCCGCAGGATGGAGCTTCCGGGAGACTCTGGGGTTTTGGGAGCCTCTCCGAACCGGGGCGAGGACGGGCGCGAATGCCTGTCATCTCGGCTCTCTTGCTGGGACTGGGACTCCTTCAAGGCCCGCTCACGGGCCACCAGGGCCAGTCCCAAGGGGGATCCAGGGTCTAAAATCTTGCCCGTCAGCGGGTGAATGAGAGGCGTCGAGTGGGCCTGTAACTGCGGCAGGAAACTGGAGCACACGGAAGTGAAGGCGCTGGTGGTGCTGGCTCCGTACGTTTTCGTGGCTCGAGGTGGGAGGTAACCGGAGCTGCTCCCGCCGCCGGCGCCAAAGCAGGGAGCCATGTTGAGCTGGATGTACGGCTCGCTGGAGAACATGCCTTCGTCGATGGATTTGGAGTGGCGGAGACGGGGCATGGGCGTCTGTTGAGAGTCGTCGTCCGGCTGCTCGGTGGAGAGGAAGAGGGCAGACTTGCGGCGAGCCTCGCTGTACCACTCGCGGTCCCGCCGGGCAGCCCCAACCAGGGCCGCCCCAAACTGGCTGGTGAAATCCATGCTGTTGTGGAGCTGGAGCGAGGGCACAGGCACCGCCGTCTCCGGCTGGCTCTCGGCCTCCATGCTGCTCCCCTGGCTGCTGCGCCCGCTGCTGCTGGTCGAGGGGGCTTTGATTATGATGGTAGGGATGGGGATGGAGCTCTTTTCTGGCGGGGCGGGCATCTGGGGCTGCAGAGGCAACGGCTGAGCCTGGGAGGCAGAGGCTCCCTGCTGCTGGCGCTGCTCGTCTTCCACTTTGGTCTGCTTGACAAGCGGCCCCTTCCGCCGCATGGGCTTGGTGGGGACATACATGGCGGTGTTGGTGGCCCGCGGTGGCAGGTTGTAGTAGCGCAGGTCTGGGGTGTGGCCCCGCCAGCCGCGGGCGGTCGACCCTTCGGCCCCCGCCTCGGACTCCTGGCGGTAGAGGGACATCTTGTCGCGGGAGCGCGGTTCGTAAGACGGTTCCTGGTGCAGGGAAGCTGAGTAGAGCTTGGCCTCGCTGCTGGGGTTGAAGGTGGAACGGGCCAAGGGTGTGGCACGCCCGGACGCCGAAGGCGTGGTGCTGCTGTATGGGGGGTCTGGAGGGGAGGTGGTTGGAGGCGGGGGGATGTCGTCAGAACCGGGGACTGAAAGGCTGCGGCTGAACTTCATGGCAGGGGGAGTGAGGTAGGGTTTGTCATCCTCAGCGGCACCTGGGGAGAGAAGGAATGCTATCATCACCAAACGTTTTTCCCATACCTCCACTGTCTAACCTGCGGCCCTCCAGCCGGACTACAGCTCCCACCCTCCTTGAATCATTAGTCCTGTCTGCTGGGACTGATGGGAGTTGGAAGTCGGGCAACACCACGTAGAGCTTCAGGCTTCCCCGCCCTGCTCTAAGCAAAGAGAACTCCCTCTTCCCTCCCAGCCCTTCTCGTTCATATCTGCTGTCATGGACTGGTTGGACCATGAATGCCGGGAGGCACTAGTTGGGGAACCCTCAAGGGAAGAAAGCTCAGAGTCCAAGGTGTGGTGGTGGTGGTGGTGGTGAGATATCGGAAGCTGAAGGAGTAATAGGGTTCAGTGAGCTGGGAGAGTCTGTGGTAGAGAGCAGTCCAGAATCGGAGGCAGAAGCTGAAGTAGTTGAGTAAGAGGAGGGAAGTCAGGAGGGAAGAGATGAGTCAGGTTGGTGAAGAGTCACAGGTGTCTCCTCCTGCTGTGACAAGCTCCCCTCCCAACTCCCAGAACCAGGAGAGGTATGAAATGGGAGGAGCAAAGACAGGCTGCATGCAGGAACAGTCTTCAATTGCTTGCAAGAAACCCTGGAGAGGCAGAAACATAGATGGCAGTGGGGAGGCAGGGACTTTTAGTTTTGACAACTGCTGGAGCTGTGACCTCTACTCGATCTCCAGACCTGGCTGCAGCTGTACAAATATCCAGAATGGTGACTGGGAGTGGCTGCCGAGACCATATAACACCGGTCCTGAAAGACCTACATTGGCTCCCAGTACATTGGCTCCCAGACACCTGGACTACTGCACACCCTCCTGACCCCTGTCTCACCAATAGACTTCTGGCGGAGCATCATGCCTGGGGGGTGACTGGCTGGCAGGTAGGATGGGCGCTCGTAACTGGCCTGACTCAGGCGGTGCTGTTCAAAACTGGGCTGAAAGAAAGAAAGAAAAAGATGAAGCCAGAGAACTGGTAAGAGCAGATGAAAGGAGAGACTGGGTGGCATGGGTGTAGTCAGAATTTATTTGGGGGGGCAGGCTTTATGTTGGGGGGGGCAGAACTGTTAAGTATTTTTGTTTACTTACTTGATTGGGGGGGCTGCCCCCTGCCTACGCCCATGGTGGGTGGATGTAGCAGCAATAATGAACTATCGCTCTATTTATATTTTATTTTTTAAAAAAACTAATGTATTTTATTAATTTTCAAGAGAAAGAATATAGGTACGAACAGAAACATTACCAACATTATCAAAACTATTGGTTTCCCCTCTCCCAGAGAAGAGAAGAGAAACTATCACTCTAATCGTGAACTCAGGTACTTTGTACCAGGATATTAAGGTTTGCAGAAGTAAAGCAAAACAAAACACCCCCCCCAAACTTAGATGGGGCAAAAATGGCTTAGTGAGGATGCTTAGTAGCCACAGAATATTAGATTATCAAGTAGATAGCATTTAACAACTGAGCATTTGAAGAGGAAAACTCACGAGGGAAAATATTGGCAATTGCATTTAAAAGAATACTTTTTTAGCCAGCGTTTCACTCTCTGCATAGGGAAACTTTGATCAAAACAACAACAGATCTTGCTAGATGTCTGCTCCACTGGTGAGCTGTGCTCCATCCTACCTCAGCAGAGAAATAGTTCTTGGCAGTGCCCCGAGATTTCCCCAAGGAAGGAAGCCCTCCGCTGCCACATCCATCCCCCACATTGATTGTCTGTTGAGCTGCTGCCAGGATCTCGTCCAATTTGTCTGAAATGAGGCAGAATCACAGAAAGAGGCAAGATTACAACCATCCCCACCCAGAGCACGCCTATGTCCCTTTGCCCATCAGGCTCAGGGGGCGCTCCTCTCGACTGGTCTGCTCCTAGACGGAAAATGGAACCCAAGAATCGGAGGTTCCTCCTCTCCCAAGCTCAGGCCTCAAGATTACGCTAAGGGTGACCTGATTTCAGTCTCATGTAGTCTCTTCTTATTTTTAAAATTAAGATCCCTACGGTCCACCAATGTGCTTAAAATTTACAGGGACAAATTGCATTCTTGGATCCAGGATACTAAATCTACACTGGGCTATCCTAATCTGCATTCTTGCCTAAGAAAGTGCATTGCAGGACCAGACCGAGGTCAGACGAACTATGGAGAATGCCTTATGCTGAGATGTTTCCACTTTAGACTACAACTCTCATAATTCCTGACCACTGGCCTTCTTGGCTACAGCGAATGGTTGTGGGGATTGAGCCTTGGGGGTCCAATATCATCTGAAGGGCATCAAGGTCAGGGGAGAATCTCCTAGCCCCAATGTCTCCCCGACTGGCGCCAGCTTTGCCAGGTCTCTCACCTAGAGAAATCTTGCCTGGCCAGTCCTGTTGCCTGAGTTAAGCTTCTAACCAGAGAGGGTGGGTTTTTCTAACTAGAACCTTGTGCATGAAAGCTGCACCTGACTTCTTTGCATTTCCCACTAGCCCACCTTCTGCCCATGCCCACACAAGATTACACTTCCTTACCACCAGCCCTCTCAGAAAGTCAGGAAATTTTTTGCTTGGGAGTCAGTACCCTTGGCTCAAGCTCTGGGCCTTAAAGATGACACTGTCAGTACTGCTGCAAGCCCACCCTGCTACCAGACACTGCCCCCCCCTTCAACAAGTAAAACTACACCAAACAACCTGATTGGTATTTAGGGTTTTATTTGTGTACCTCCTAGCCATTTGGCAAAGAAGGCAAGACTGGTGCTCCTCACAGCCCATTCATTGTGTGCTGTGCATCAGCTTCCATCAGCTAGACTGGTGACTGGGAGTGGCCACCGAGACCACATAACACCAGTCCTGAAAGACCTACATTGGCTCCCAGTACGTTTCCAAGCACAATTCAAAGTGCTGGTGCTGACCTTTCAAGCTCTAAACAGCCTCAGCCCAGTATACCTGAAGGAGTTTCTCCACCCCCATCGTTCAGCCCGGACACTGAGGTCCAGCTCCGAGGGCCTTCTGGCGGCTCCCTCCCTGCGAGAAGTGAGGTTACAGGGAACCAGGCAGAGGGCCTTCTTGGTGGTGGCTCCTGCCCTGTGGAACTGCTCCATTAGATGTCAAGGAAATAAGCAACTATCTGATTTTTAGAAGGCAGCCCTGTTTAGGGAAGTTTTTAATGTTTGATGTTTTATCGTGTTGTTAATATTCTGTTAGGAGCCGGAGAGAGTGGCTGGGGAAACCCAGCCAGATGGGCGGGGTGGGTATGTATGTATGTATGTATGAATGAATAAATAAATAAATAAATAGCCCCAACAGCCAGCAGGGATGATGGGTGTTGTAGTGCAGCAGCAACATTTGGAAGGGCTGTACCTCTGCTGTTATGGGATAGGAAAATCTGAAAATCTCTTTTTTTCGTTGGCTTCTGCCCTGAATCTAGCCCCAACAGCAAGGGGGCTGCTACCCAAACATCAGGATGTCGGATTTCAAGAACCGGCAAGAGTTTGTTTTGCAGGCCGACACCTATCCCATACACCCTAGCCGTGGCTATGCACCCTAGTCCTCAAACATTGTATGCCAGGGTAAAGACAAAACTGAAGATTTCACACCGCGGTACTGCAAAACCTGCAGCGAGAAAAGCCAAATTCTGTTACCTGCCAATGCAAATGCAGGAAATAACTGGCACCCCCTCTTGCAATGAAGCATTTAGGAACGCTCCCAACTGAGGGCACCCAGGAGGAGTGCTGCTTCGCAGGTACCCAGCCTTTGTCCCGAGATTCCCTCCCGCAGACTGTTGGCTGTCGCCAGGGCCTGCTTGGTACTCACTCAGAGCCATCTGATAGACAGTCCGCTTCTTATCAGTGCCCATCGCCGGCTCATAATCTGCAGAGACGACAGGAGGGGAGGATAACGGGGGTGGGAGGTGCAGGGGGGATGGGCTGGGGACGGCATGTCTAGGAAGGCCGGTTTGTGGAGCTGTGTGGACGGAGGGGGGCAGCAGCGGCAACCGATGGGAGCGTCGGTGGGAGAGTGCAGGGCGGTGCTGGGTGGGAGGCAATGAGAGATAAGCGAGGTGGCGAGGTGCGTGCGTGGCGGGGTGAGGGATGCGTGACACTCACCTGTTTTCTTCTTCCAGGGGGAGACTGGATGGTGGGAGGGAGATAGCAAGAGGGGAAGAAATTAGCACCTCCACTTTTGGGGGAGGAGAAAGGTATAGCTTGGGGGGGGAGGCCTGGAGACCCCCTGTAACAACCGAAGGATTTGGGCAGGATGAGGGAGAGAAGATACTGGGCATTAAGGCATCTCAAGGGCATTGAGGCATCTGTCACTGCCCACAACAGCTCAGTTGGTAGAGTAGGAGACTCTTAAATCTCAGGGTTGTGGGTTTGAGCCCCACGTTGGGCGAATGTTTTATGCATTGTGGGGGTTGGGCTAGATGACCCTCACGGTCCCTTCCAACTCTACAGTTCTAGGAGTCTATGAATTGAGGATGGGTGGGGGCGAGGCAGAGAATCCTCCCAGCTCAAGAACTGTAGTCATGGGCAGGCCTGTGAGGGCCTAGCTTCTACCAAAGCATCTCAGGCTATGTTCACAACGTAAAAGACACAGACACCCTCATCTCTAACCCTGTTATGAGTGGAGATATAAGGTAAAGCCTGCAAGCAGTATTCTGCTTAATCGTTCTCTTAAAAATAATAAATAACTTGAAGTGTGTTAGACTACCTGTATCTACATTCTGGCAATGCTGCCATGATTCCTATAAGCCTTTAGGACTCCTCACCCCGGACGTCTAGCCCTGTTCCCCACGAGCCTCCACCCTTGCTGGGCGTTTCTTTCCTGCAAAGTGGGTGGGTGGGGAGAATTTGGTGACACCCGGTGCGGGTGGGGAGGGGAGAAATTAGTGTATCGCGTGGGTAGGTGGGATGCACGTAGTATTTGCAGTTACAAAGTTGTCCAAGGGGTTTTGAAATCTTATTTCCCCCTATTTTGAAAACACGCTTTCAAAACGTGCGAGCTTCTCCCAAGCTGCTGTGCTGTAATTTAAAAACGTCCTTGGAAAGGACACTACACGACGTTCACCTGTCATGGATGCTTTAGCTGAGATTCCTGCATTGCAGGGGGTTGGACTAGATGACCCATGGGGTCCCTTCCAATTCTAAGATTCTACGATGACTTAGTGCCGTTTCCAAGGATTTGCCATGTTCCAAGGATGTGTGTCAGCAGTGAGGCTTCCAAGTCACTTGCAGCAGCTCCCCTTCAGGTTTTCAAAAACAGGGGGACTGATGAAAAGCCCTCTACTGAAAGCTTCCTAAAATATCCCCCTGCCTAAAAATATGCTTCCCTTCATCTAATCACTGCTCCTTTCCACACCTGAAATTATATGAATGTTTGGCTGGGTCAGATGTTTGCATCAGCCCTGCTACTTCGCTCTTTGACACAGGAAGATCACTGATATCAGGTCACAGATCAGGGAGGGGAGACCTTCCTTAAGCAGCAACATTACTCAAAACAGTGCGAAGAAGGGGGGAGCCCTCATACCCCAAGTCTCCTTTTCTGAGCAAAAGGGAAGTGTGTGTGTGTTTCTATAATCCAGCCCACTTTCTTGCCATCATTGGAGCAATTTGGGGTGGGGACAGGAACTCACCTTTCTCAACTATGATGGGTTTTGAGAGTCCGGGGCAGCAGTGGGTGGACAAAAAGAAAGAAGATGGAGACAGAGGAGAGCCAATGACACCCCACCCCTTCCATAATGATGCATAAAACTGGGAAACCCTCATTTATCCACCAAAATCATTATATACACCAGATTTTGCAACCAATCTAACCTTCCCCCAAAGCCTGCAGTCAGTAAAAAAAAATGATGATTTGGGATGAGCAGCTAAAACACGTTTTGTTTTGTTTTGAAATTTATTCCGGTTGCAAAATCAGGCTCAGCTCTTGCCCCACAGTATGCTCCAGCTAGGAGAATGAAACTGGGACTTAAAAGGAAAACCTATTCCAGGTTCTGTGTTGCAGCATTTTCCATGAACAATTCCAGTGGCTGAGGCCAAGTGCAGACATTGGAAACCCTCTCCATGGACAAATTCGCATGGGGACGGTAATGCGTAACTTGAAACGCAGATGGCGACAACTTCCTGTCACAGTGAGGATTGCCCTTTATCCATCTGGCATAACTGCTTCCAGGCAAGTCTCCTGCCGACTTCTGCTTTAAGCAGAATTTGAAGGATTTGGACAAACTGGGGTGAGACGTCAAAAGGAAGCCTTCAAAAGTCCATGCCTGGGTCTTGCCTAGGAGGAACCCTCAAATCAACAATCATACTGTGGGCAACAGCAGAAGAGTTTGAAGAAGAGTTTGGATTTGATATCCCGCTTTATCACTACCCGAAGGAGTCTCAAAGCAGCTAACATTCTCCTTTCCCTTCCTCCCCCACAACAAATACTCTGTGAGGTGAGTGGGGCTGAGAGACTTCAGAGAAGTGTGACTAGCCCAAGGTCACCCAGCAGCTGCATGTGGAGGAGTGGAGACACGAACCCGGTTCACCAGATTGCAAGACTACCGCTCTTAACCACTACACCACACTGGCTCAACAGTACCACTTTGGAAGCAGCTAAGACCTCTTGCCTAAGGGCCCCTCAAATCAGGGGGCGACAATGAATTCTTCAGCTAGAAAAAGACAAGTTCTACCATAGTAACAAATTATGCATGAATGGGTTCATTTGGGATAATCAAGGTGCACTGCATGGAGAAGATCTTGAATATCTGACTCAGCCTAGTTCATCATTTGCAGGTCTTCTGCTCTAAGGCAAAGGAGGACACACATCAGAGGCACCTCAGCGCAGAACTACAACCATTACGGGGTGACCCAAACAATATTTTTAGCAAATAAATAAGTGCAAGAAGAAGTAGTTGCCCAAGCCAAACAGGCCACAAGATGACACATGTATCAGCTGCACAGTCGCCGTGCATGCATCCATCTAAATGCCAGGTCACTGGTGTGTCTGTTGGTCACACTGTGCTTCTAGTGGAGTGTTCCCTCCCTCCAGTAGAGGGCATGTATGTATGTTCACCATGAAACAGATTGGGGATGGCAGTTCCCCCGCATACTCTTGAGACAGGAAATGATAACTTGTGAGCATCCTTACCCATTTCTTCCAACTCAGATGTCATGGATTTGGAGCGCAAGGAGATGGCTGGAGGGGGCAGTCGTCTTGTCTGCTGTGGTGCAGCTACAGTTAAAAACAAGAAGCAGCTCTGGGATCTTGCTTGTGAACCAGACTCGTGTCATCCAATTCCCATCACCAGTCTTTCCCCGAACCCGCTGGACCGCCCTCTCATCCAAAGTAAGTTTTGTATCTTGCCACCCTAACCACTTTTCCTTTTGAGCAAATGCAGGAAAGCCCATTCGTCAGCTCCCGAGAGAACCCAGGACACACCATGGCAAAGAAAGGAAGAGGGGAAGGCACTGGTACAAAAACAATAGGAGAATCCACAGAGTGACTCAACATACAAGAATGCTCTAGCTATCCCTTGAAGAGACTGAAGGTATTTCTGTAACAGTGTCCACGTGGGTAAGTTTAATGTGAGATTGACGCTCCTTACACATGCAAGTTTTTTGCATTGCCCACATGATGTTTTGGCATCAATACTGTATCCGCCCCCCCCCCACTTAATCCAGATTTATCCTTTCAGGGAAGCATCCTAAATCAGCTGTCCCTGAAGGAGAGTCATAAGACCTGTAACACGAAGAGCCATCTATATTTTTCAGAGTGTAGCGCTGAGGTCGCGTCTTCCTTTGATTCTAGACATACATACGTAGAACATAAAAACAAGATTCCAAAGAATCTCCTGGACTTCCCTTTGTGGGTCATATTGTTAGTCATTTCCTCCTGCATCTTTTATGATAATCCAAATCTTTTACCTCATTATGTCCAAAACTCACCATTAAACTACAAGTGTTATTCCCATCCTACTAGCGCTTTTAGCTGTTTACAAGGGTTTTTAAGATAAATTATAAATTTCCCCCATTCCTTATTAAAATTTTGGTCTTCCTGATTTCTGATTCTTCCGGTCACTTTAGCAATTTTGGCATAATCCATCATCTTAATCTGCCATTCTTCCCTGGTAGGGACTTTATCTTCTTTCCATCTTGGGACTTACAGTTCCTGCTTCTAAGCCCCAGTAGGTCCCATTCTCCAACTTGGAGAAGATTTCAAGAGTAGAGCTTTCCCATCTTTAACTTCTGAACAACATATCCCCCCCACTTCTTTTCTTTTTTAAAAAAGAACCCAAAGCACCATCCCAGAATGCACTGCGGTGGTACCTTTCTTCTTCATGGCCTCTTCCATCTCCGGATTCCGCGTCACCATGACAACCTTCACCATCAAGTTGTTTCCGCCCTGCCGAATCATGTTGACGACCTGTCGGTGTCCAACCTTCACTACGTTCTGTCCATTGACCTGGAGTGGAGAGCTGATGGTTAAAGCAGTGCAGGCTGGGATGGAAGCAGTGGGGCAACTTCTGAACCATTTAGCAGGAACTCGCAAGAGGAGTCTCCCTCTCGGTGGCTTCCCCCAGGTCTTGGGATGCCTGGCCAAGAGAGATCTGTTTAGCCGTGTCTCAGATGACTTTCTGCCAGCAGGCAAGTTCATTTTAACTTAGAGAGGCCTCCCTATAAGCAGAGCTGTAAATATGTAGAAGCTTACTGGTCTTTTTAAAAATTGATTTCATTGATATTTCACTTGCCTTGTTACAATGCTTTACCTCTTAACTTTGCATTTCATTGCCGTTACAATAAAATATAACAAAATGCCGAATCGGCAGTGTTAGTCACCTTGAGCACCACTTGGCAGAAAGGCGGGATGCAAATTTAACATACAAATGGGTTGGGGTCCAGGTTTAGTCGCACTTAGCACAGAGTAGACAAACTTAAGCCCCAGTGATTCCAACAAGTCAACTAGGAAGTAGGATTAAGGCTGCAATCCTAACCTACTCAGAGGTTGTTTACATTGTCGGCATCCCACTGAATTAACTCCCAAGTTAGCGGGGCCGTCGCTGCAGCCTAAACCTGAATGCAACTGATAAAAGAGAGAATTCCTTCTCCCTCTCATGTAACACAGAAACTCAGGATCACCCCAGAGAACTGATTAGCAGTCGATTCAGGAAAGGCCTTCATTGCTAGAATGAAACACACAAGTAGGAGTGAGCTAGCCATTACTTTAAGGCTTTAAAGGGGGGCTGGGGAGGCTCACGGCAGCTATGGCATGTTATTTTCCATCTCTGGGGGCAAGAATGCCACTGAATTCTAGTCACTGGGGAGCAAGAACAGGGAAATACTGCTGCCCTCACGCCCCGCTTGTGGGCACCCCAGCAGGATCTTGCTGATCACTGTGGGAAAATGGAACTTGGGTCTGACCCAACAGAGCACTTCTGGTGTTCCTATGACTAAATCAGAGGATTGTGGCGGTGGTACGTATAACATAATTGCAAAGTCCTAACAAAAGCCAAACATTTGTAGCATTATGTGCCATTCAGCCTAGTTTCTTCGTGAAACACCTATTTACTTTTAAAACAGAAATAGAATGGGCCATCAAAGCTACAAACCTGTATGTTCAGCGAGGGGAAACCCTGGAAAACATAAGGAAGCTTTGGAAACTGGCAATTAGAAAAAAACCAACACAGGCCATGCAATGGCGCGAACTTGCTTTTAAATGTGCGAGCCCAGTGCAGATACCCAAGGAAGCACTCGTGAACCCATATGCACCCTCCCCGTGCAACACGAGTGTAGCACAAGAGTTTGTGAAAAGTCCCGAGAGCAGCACAGAGGCAAGTCTGCCAAACCATTACCTCAATGAGGAAGTCCCCCATGCGGAGACCAGCCTGCCAGGCCACACCCCCTTCATCCACTGACTCCAGGTACTGCAGCGCAGGGAAAGCAGGGGTGGGTGTGAACTCCTCAATTGGGGTCTGCGCTGTAAAGAGAGAGGTGTGTTAAGTGACGCCCCTGGAGCTACATAAGAACCTGCCAGGCTGGGGTGGGCAAGCGAGTGGGGTGGCAGCAGGAGGGCAATACAGGGGATCATGGCTTTGCTTGGCATTTCTGTGATACTTGGTCTCTGTGAAAACAAACCACCATTTGTTTCAAATCCCAGATCTGAAGACCCTTGTTTTCCAAAGTCAGGAGCGAGCGGTGGAGCTTGGGAAGTGTTTAACAGAGTCGGCGCTTCTGAGCAGTGTCAGAAACTCAGATATATAAGCTAGGCGCCAAATGGCTCCTTAAACCAAGGTTACAATCGCCAAACCAGAATGCCTAGTTGCCATTTTGGGGCCAGATGGATCTAAAGTCTTATTTTTCAAATGATGGACTGGCTGTGATTGATTCTCAGCTAAACATCTGGCTAGTTCAGATGACAACCTTGAGCTAGCTTTGGGAACTTAAAAGAAGAAAAGCCACTTGATCCAGGCACAGTTCACATATATTTTGGCCTATTCAAACCACTTTCCTTAATGGTGAGTGCTCATGCTCAGGCTGCACAGAAAGAAGCATTTTGGTTCCATAAATTCATTCTGATTGTGCAGATAAAATATAATGGATAGAATTCTACAGGATGGGGTATTAGTGCATGCAAACAGTCCAGATTCAATAATCCACAAGTGTTTGAAAGCCAGGTGCAAAATGTGCCTAGTGCCTGGCTAATTTCAAACACTGTTTCTGTGTGTGTGGAAAGCACCATTCTCCCCCTCGAGGCCATGACCAGCCCCTGCCACACGCATCTGGGGCTAGGGGGCAGGTTTCTACGTCAAGGTCATCCATGCAAGGTGAAGGTCAGCCCCAGCACCTGTCATTTTTTAGCACAGCTTACACCCTGGCTCTCTAGCTTAAGGTAAGCCAAATATCCAGAGCCAGCCTAGCTTTCTCTCCTGGAAAACCAAATTTTCCACTATGGGTAGTAGCACCTTGCACCCAGCCTTTCGGATCAATTTTCAGCCATTTCAGCACCTTCTGGCACTGTTTCTCTTAGGCCGAGTAGGAGAACTTTGGTCGTTCAGATGTTGCAGGACTGCAACTCCCATCGTCCCAGGCTATCGGCCTCCTATCAACTCTCCCTATGCCCACCATTTCCCCAACCTACTATAAGAATGGCCACAGCCGGTTAAGCAGTCACTAATCTTCATTAACTGATTTTGAGTTTGCTCATGTGCTCTGAAGCAGGGGAAAGCAATGGAGGTGGGCGGGCGGGCAGTGCAGACCTGGGCTCCTTCAACAGCCAGCCAATAGCTAGAGGTGGCCCTAGTGTCCAAGAGTGATGCTAACTCCCCCTCTCACCCTTGGCCCCTCTTAGCACGAAGCCAAATCCTTCGTTGTCCTTCTTCTGCAGCAGCACTGTCTTCTCTTTAATGATGTAGTCACTGCAAAGGAAAGAGACAACAGGACAGGTTAGGAGGCAGCCACATTCCAATGGGAATTCCCGACTCAGACACTCTTCCAATGTACAAAGAATAACTAGAGCGTAATACACTGCCCCGCACTGCTAACACAGCATCACTCATGCAGGAAATCCATGGTGCACCTGGTTTG
The DNA here is from genome assembly GCA_034642415.1 of Podarcis siculus. NCBI lineage: Eukaryota > Metazoa > Chordata > Lepidosauria > Squamata > Lacertidae > Podarcis > Podarcis siculus. The sequence continues at coordinate 4,141,756 of JAXCMG010000034.1, forward strand.
CAGAACTTGCTGGCTCCAGATTTCTCTTCCTTCCCCTTTCCATTGCTGGACAAAGTTCTGATACTGCAAATATGGCACCTACTGCACACTAACAATGGGACCCACTAGAGGAGGCAGCACATTGTCAAGGTTCTGAAAGGGCAAACAGGGTCAATGGAAAGGGAAATAGCACTGAACTTGTTCCTGCTGTAAGAGGCCCTAGCACTGCAAATGCAAGTCTCCCTGGTCTACAGGGCTTAGCTTCTGGAAACCTAGAAGACACTGCACAACATCTGATACAAGCAGCACATGCTCAGTGCAAATACAGATGTCAGTGCACAGAATATACACATTACCCCCTTGGAATGCACTGCACAGTGCTCGCTATCTACAGCTTTGCCAGCAAATTTATAAAAAGCAAAGCACAATCTTTGCATTGCAAATATACACTGCATGGTGCTGTAGCAGTGCAAATCTAGCACACAGGAAAGCAGCATGACTAGTACAGAAAACACTGCACAGACATATACTCCAAATACAATGTCCACTGCACAACCTTTGTTACAAGCAACACAGAGAAAATAGGGCTTACTGCACAGGGCAACACTTCTGCAACACAAAATATACCATGTATGCTCACTGGCACTGCATCGGACTGGCATAGGTTATGCAGAACAAGCTGCATAGTCCCAGTGCACATGGCACATTCAAATCCAGAGCCTACTGCAAGTCTGGAGCAGTACTGCAAATATAAAGCCCGCTGTTCAGCCACCCTATCCAGTACTGCAGAAAGAGTGCCACAGTGCAGGCAGCCATTTATTCTAGCTGCAAATACAAAAACCACAAGTACTGCACAGGCTTCAGGCACTGCAAATATAACCACTTCACAGTACTGCAAAACTGAAAATGCAGTGCCTGCTGCTGACAGACACAGCACTGTGTGGTTAGAATGGCACACAGCCATAAATTCAGTTCACTGGATATGACAAAAGTACTCTGCTGGTACTATCAACCCCCCCACCCCCCAAAGAATCCAGAGTTCACTGCTGACAGCAATCTGACAGGGAAACAGACAGCAGAAGGAGCTCCCTGTTTGGCAATCCTACAATTCTAGTCGATAACCACAAGCACTGCCACTCCAGCTGCCCTGACAGCATTCCTCCAAGTTTCCATATGTTACTTCCCTCATCATGGATCCCAGTTACAGGCCTTACAACATGCACCCACAGCAGTCTCTACAACAGGTCCACTGAGCCAAACTTAGCCCACAGGTCATGTGCCACCAAGGACTTAATAAACCTCTTTTTGTTGCCTACCAGGACTGCAGAAACAGGAAGGCCATCAAAGCATCTAGCAGGCCACACGATACACGTGGCTGGTGAGCAGCTTGATCTGGTGGGTCGCTAACCTATCCCATATTTGAGTCTGCAGAAAGCACACCCTTAGCGCACCACAGGTGCTATTCAATGCGCACAAAGCATTAGAAAGAGAAACACGCACAGTCCATATTGGACACAGTTAAGAGGTATGTGTGTAAGAGATGTGCTCTTTTTAAGCACATTTTTGACTGGCAGGCGAACACATACAAGCAACACGCAGTGAACAGAAATGTGCGATGCTGCCACACCCACAGATAGCAACGCTGCCGACAGAAGGAGATTTCCTGGATACAGAGCAGACTTGGGAAAGCGGTGCCAAGTGAACAGACACCATCTCACATAGAGCACAGCTCACCAGGCTCACGAGTGAACTCCTGAGCCCCAGCATGTACATGCATGCTGATAACATCCTCACACCTTGTATAGATCGAATCCCCACCTGAAACCCAGCGATGCTCAGCACCCCAAATACTTCCAAAGTATATTTATTTACTGTGTCTCTAATGCCACCCAATGACGAAAACAATGCACCTTCGTCATGTGCTAGACTGACACTTTGGGCTTCCATGTACCTCCAAGTATAAGTGGCACAAGCAAAAAAAACCCCACACCATCTCCCGGTCCCCCATCTTCACACAGATCCTCTACATTAGGGAAACGTAATCCTGCACAGAATATCCCTGGGAGAGAAGCATGGGAGAAAGGACTACCAAGCATCTTAGTTCAAGGCCAAGCCTCTCGAGGTTAGAACCCGTGAGATTCTAGCGATCCACATGGACCCAACCAGTGGAAAGGAACAAGAACAGGGAAGCGGCTCACATTTCTTGCTCCAAGTCCCATCTTCTGAAGCGAGGGCACTTATCGCAACAGTGCTTTACAGGAGCAAAAAGCTCTCTCCCCCCAGCATTTTGGACACCCGGACCCAGCACCCTAAGGTAGCAAACTGCAAGTGACAGAACAGTTTTCCTTTGATGAGATCATCGTATCGTAACATTAACATATATTTAACACATATACGAGTTCTCTGCAGAAACCCATGGCAAAACAAGGCCTTGGAAAGATCTCCCTTTTGTTCCCTATCCTCACAGGCCCAATCCAAGATACAACTAAACCTAGCTGCACACAGCTGCAGTTTTCAACACTGCAGTGTAACTGTAAAGGGATTTGGAAGCTCAATCTTCCAATTAAAAAGTGCATGGCTTATTCCGTTAGATATAATATATGCAGGGACTGGTGTACGTATTCAAGGGTTAACACGCCGATACGATAAATGTGACAGCATGCGTTGAAGCATGCATGTTATGCTCAAATGTTCACAAGTCAATGCAGACTCCGTATACAGTAATCTGTATGCACACAGTAAGTTAAGCTTATGTTCATGCACCAAATATATACATTTGGATCCACAGACCACAACGTGCAACTGCACAAATTTTCATATGGATGTTAAAGATGAACTGGGGGGTAGGGAGAGGAGGATCACATTTAAAACATACTATACTCATGAACAAACCTGTATGTAAAACTGTCTGCATGCAACAGACTGTCACAAAGATATATCACTACACGTGTACATAACCAATGCACATGCTTGGAAGGAGTGTTGTTCAGTATGTGTAGAGGATATAGCACATCATGCTCCACAGGGTCAGGCTTTTACTATGAAGAACAGAAAAAACCATAATCCAGAATGCATGTGTGTTGCTTACCAGCACACAGCTCTGTGCATATGCATAGACCAGACATTAACACATATACATCATAGAGAGGCACATGCACACATACAATACTTTGCTTCCCAGAACTCCTCAGCCACCGTAATCTCAGGGCACAATACAGTTATGACGGCAGCATTAATCAATAGTGAAGCTGTATGCAGCGGATGGCGCCCATGCAGATGTGCACACACATACACACACATTCAAACTTCACAGACACATAAGCACCCACAGCCACTTCACAGTGTACACGGAGAGTCTACACCCATGTCGTTTCCCACCCTCAAGAATCTTCATGCACACAGAGGCACTACCATGCATACCTTGCACAAATCATTCCCAGCCATACAGAGGCACACAAACCGGGTAGACGAATACCTAACCATACACACAGCACACCCCGACCCGTATGTAGAGATGCATGCACACGCACACACAAGCCCTCACTGACGCACACTGCGAGCGCACACACGCGCAATCCTCTCAAAAACAGGCACACACACCTCTCTCCGTAAGAGGCATGCTAATCTCTCTCCCCCCCCCCCCCCGTTTCCCCCGGACTCTCCCTCGCGCGCGCGCGCGCGCGCTCACATACCTAATCTCTCTGGCAAGCACCTTCAACCCATCACACACCGTCAGCATCGTCCCCCCGTGGCTCCCACTCGCATCCATCCATCCATCAATCCGGGCGGGCGCGCGCAGGCTGAATGGCCGGATGCATGGAGCGGGGGAGGCGTTGTGCGCGGAGGGCGCGGGCTGGGAGCCGGCAGCGGCGCTGGATGACTGACTGAATGGCTGCATGAATGGCGGGCGGGTGCGCGGGCGTGAATGGGCTGCGGAGGGCGGGCGCGAGGCGAAGGGATGAATGGGGCGCCGGGGAAGGGGGCCCGCGAGGCATGAATGGGGGCCGGCTCCGCTGGGCTGGGAGGCCGCCGCCGCCGCCGCACGGGCCGGGGCCCCACGGCCGATGGCTGCTCCGCTTCCTCCTGCTCCTCTTCCGACCGTACCTGTAGATGTACCAGACGCTCCGGCGCCGGGGCCCCAGGGCCGGCCAGCTGGACGAGAGGGCCGGCTGCTGCTGCTGCTGGCTCCCGCCGCCGTCGTAGCGGGCCATGGCTCCGCCGCCGCCGCCGCCGCCGTTGATCCCAGGCCCCCAGCCGCCGCTGCCGCCGCCGTGGGGCCCAGCCACATTCTAGGGGCGCGCGGTGGGATGGGGAGGCGGGCGGGGGGCGCAATAGCGGCAGTAGCGGCAGCAGCAGCAGCAGCAGCGGCGGGAGGGCTGCACCATACTCACATCATGGCACCGCGGGAAGGAAGGAAGGAAGCAAGGAAAGGACGACGACGGAGCAGGAGGAGAAGAAGAGCGGGGGGCTGGCGGGCAGGCCGGCCTGCCGGCCTTGTTCATTGGCAGCAGGAGCCGAGTCCAACGCCGCCGCCGCCGCCGCCGCCGGAGCGAGCGGGAGAGCGCACGCCGACCAGCCGGCACGCTTGCTTAACCCCTTGCGCACAGGAGCACCCGGCGATGCCGCGGCACTGCAGGAAGCGGGCAGGCCGGCCGGATGGTTGGTTGGCTGGCTGGCTGGCCCAGCTGGCTCAACCTCTCGGTCGGTCGTGGGTAGCGGCGAGAGGGAGCCCCGCGCCTCTGAGCATGTGCAGAGCGCCTGGCGCCGAGTAGCCGCAAGCAGAGCGCACGTGCACCCGACACACACAAACGAGAGAGAGGCATGAGTTCGGGCACCTCTCCTTTGAGAAAGTAAAGACTGCAAGAGACATGATGCTCATGGTCTTCCCCCTCCCGCCACAAACGCACACCCCCCAAGACAAATCCTTCCTCAATTAAGACTTTTTTGCGCTCTACCTGATCAGTTGGAAAGCAGCACCCTATGACAACAGAGGAGGCAGGACAGGCGAGCCAAAGGGCCCTTCTTCACCCCATTCACCTCATTCATGTTTTTTGTTACTCCATGCCACAAGAAGTAGCGAGGGCTGCTATCTTAGATGGCCATAAAAGGGGGTTAGACAAAGTTACGGAGGATGAGACTATCCGTGCCTATTGGCTATGGTAGTTAAAGGAAGAAGCCTCTATCCGCTGGGGTGGCGGCATTAAGCATGTTCTGCTTGTGGGTTTTCCAGAGGCATCTGGCTGGCTATTATGGGAAACAGGATGCTAGACTGAATGTCCTTTCCTTAGTCAAAACCAGCAGGGCTTGTTCCGTATGAGAGGATACCCTGTGGAAATAGAAGCCACCAAGGCCAAGCCAGCTACGGTTGCCTTTCCACTCTGTGACAAAACTGCATTTTAGGTCTAGGCAATGGCTCGCTTTCTGAACAGCTGGCTCCATCTCTCTGGAAAGAGCTCCCTTATGATCCCCTCTCTCACTTGAGTCCTCTTGTCAAAAGGCTCTAGGATCACTGTATAAATAGGTTTCCTCACTCCCAACAGTATGACTTTTTAGCACTGGATGACGGGTCCCTATAGGAACAGCCACAGGAGGAAATGGAGTTGCCTTTGGAATTGGGGCAGCTGTTTGGAGAAGGGAATCTTTATCTAGTCCCCTGCTCCTGGTGCCATAGCTGCATTTGGGGCTAGGCCGCTCTCCCTTAAGCAGTGGCACCAGTACCAGCTGCAGCTCCCCCTCGGAATTCAGGGAAGAAGGGAGCCTTGGATAGAAAATCAGCAATGAGTGGGACAGGGTGACCCCAAATGCATGAATGGCTCCATTGCCACCATGTTTTCAGCAAGCAAGGTTTTGACAGTTGCTTTTTCATTCAGGAACACCAGAGCCCATCACAGTCCCATATCCCTTTACACATTACATTCCACATAGTTCCTGCATATACATCATAGGGTGCACCTGAATTCACCCTTACTTCAGAGTACACAAGCTCAGGATAAAGCTACAAGTACCAGTGATTTCTATGGGATTTGCCTCCAAGCAAAACTGTGCATAGGACCACACACAGAGACTTTATAGCAGCATAACTTGGCAGTGAATACAATTTTGGTGAGTGAGCGTTACTTCTTAGCACACAGCGTTGGTGCCCTGTGAAAGTTTACTTGGGAGTTTGCTGTGCTGAATTCAGAGGAGCTTATAAGTTAACCTTTGCAGGGAAGGTTGTGCTTCATCTTCCCAACCATCATGCAACTCTCTCTGTAGCATCCTTCGAGTTGCAGAACAGCACCATCGCCCCACCCGGCCACCATCTTTCTCTCACAGACATGTAAAATAAGCTAGTATTCTTCATGTACGGCTAGTCATCTTTGCATTTGCACACTCACACATACAAGCAGGCAGGCTTGTGAAGAGCAATCGTCCTGCTCACCTTAAAGAATTTCCTCTAGGAAATTTCCATGAAGGCGTTCCTTTTACAAAAAGTGGTTCTTTTTATAAAGGTCACAAATGTCTAACACAGGCGCCTACAAACAAGATAATAACTTACACAGATATATTTGCAAGGCTGCACAATAGTTCATACGGTATTTGCATGGTAGGCTACACAGATAGTTGCTGGGTGGGGGGGGGGGGCGTTCCAGAGAACATAACAGAACAAGTGAAAGGATATCTTCCTCTAGAGTGCATAGAAGTCTTTGACAAATGGAATGGCAGGTATTTATCACTAAGCAAGGCTAAACTTCAATGCAAAGGCTTTGAGCCACCAAGACCCTCAATATATGTCATTGAAAGCAGCCCCACATGTCCCACCCCCACCCCCAGTTGGCAGAAGTTCACTCAAGCAGCTGGGCTGTAGATCAGACAAATTAGATACTTTTCAATGCTTCTTGTGATATATTTTAAAAAAGAAAAGTACACATTCCTATAGCCACAAAAGTTGGGGGAGGGAGAAGATTTCAGACTGCTGGTATGTACAGGGACATGATATTGATATGTATGCAGAAGGGACACTGTGACAAGGTCAGTAATGTTTAAACGATTTCGATAAGGTGACACACACACTGAACTAGAGTGACACATTACATGTGGTGATGTTTATCTCATCAGATAGGGGCAAACTGCATGTTACTTACAGATGCATGCAATAAAGGATTAAGAGTTTCTTTTAAATAAATAAATGGAAGGGAAGAAAGAAAAGGAAAAAGAAATGAAAAACAGCTTTGGGAGGGACCCATTCTGAGAAGAGAAGCAGTGTGCGGTGTGTGTGTGTGCGCTTAACCCTTCCTCCTCTGGATCTCTCTCATCCTGCCCACCCAGCCAAGGCTGCTTCCCCCTCTGCAGTATTTCAGCTGCAGGTTTGCTCTCATAAATTCAGAGCCTACCGTTAAGCAGTGGCTAAAGGTGATTCACAAGAGGTCAGCATGAAGGGGAAACTAACTTCCTATTTCTGACACAATACAGAAGGTGGGAGCAACTGCTGCCGCAGTATAAAACTAAAACTATTCTGCCCCCTGGGCAGGATAAATGGGACAAAACGTCAAGTGTGCATAAGCTCTCAGTCTTTCTCTCCTACATGGGCACACAACATTCAGGAACTTGGCACGCACAGCGGTGAAGTAACAATGCACAGCTCTTTGCAAGGCACAGTGTGCAAACTCTCTAAAACTAACAGCCTTCTCCTTCAACACACACTTCCCCGCAACGATTGCACCTGCCTTCTCATGACTTATGCTTCTTAGTTCTTCGGAGTCAAGAGATTTATCTCCCCCATTGGTGGGTGAACCTTGTCCTGCCCTAGCAAACAAGTCTCCCACTTCAAATTTTATTCCTGTTACAGAAGCAGGTCAGGACACAGGTGAAGCAAAATGGGTCACAACAGGGAAGGGGGGAGATGCGTGCTGATTATTTCCCTGCCACCAAAGCACTCCCGTTACACACTGCCCATCCTGGCCGGTCTAACACCCACGCCACTCACCCAGTCACATCTGTCCCCATGGTGCTGCCCAACTGGTTCACGTGGCCGCTGGCATCCTGGCATGACCCATCTTCTCTGTCTGGCTGCAGGCAAAGACCACTGCCCCAGGGGGTTCTGGGCCTATCCAGCCACCTGGCACCAAGAACCCTAAGCAGGAATCGTGCGAGCCCCGTGGTGGGAAGAAGGAGGGGCGAGCCTCTGCACAGGCGAGCAGACCCTCCGCGGCGGCACCTCGGCCAAGAGCTCCGGATCAAGCGCTCCCGTTTCCAGATTCAAAGCCAGCCCAGTTTCGGATGCACTGCCTGCCTTCTGAGCTCAAGGACATATGCCGACAGAAGGAAACACAGCGCAGTGCGAATCGGAGCATCTGCGGCACACAGGCTCGGAATAACTGGGTCCGCTGGGGAGGGAGAGCCAAATGGAAGGATCCAGGGCGACGGGGAAGGGTGGGGCAGAGCGCAGGTTGAACTGTGGAGGACAGTGGTTTGAGATTGAGGGTCACAGGCAGGAGCCCAAGGGACGGAGCAGACGAAGGGAGCCAGTCGTGCACATAAAAACCCCATCAGAACACTGAGATGTTCCCTGTGGCATGTGGGTCACAAAGGAGGGCAGAACCGCCAGTCCTGGGAATGGCTGGGGTTGTGGGGGAGGAGGTCAGAATTGTGGTGTAGTGGTTAAGAGCAGTGGACTCGTAATCTGGGGAACCAGGTTCGTGTCTCCGCTCCTCCACATGCAGCTGCTGGGTGACCTTGGGCTAGTCACACTTCTCTGAAGTCTCTCAGCCCCACTCACCTCACAGAGTGTTTGTTGTGGGGGTGGAAGGGAAAGGAGAATGTTAGCAGCTTTGAGACTCCTTAGGGTAGTGATAAAGCGGGATATCAAATCCAAACTCCTCCTCCTCCTCCTTCAGAGGCAAGTGGGGACATGGATCAGAATTTGGGGCATATCAGGACAGTAAGGAGGAGAGTTGAGGAACATATGGCTTGGAAACTAGAGTAGGGGATGTGAGTTGACTCTACAGTAATGATATTAGTTTTGGGGTGAAACAAAAGGGTTTCGGGCAGGAGAGCAGGAAGGCGCCAGCAAAGTGACAAGCTTCATTTGTACTTGTTCACCTTAGCACTTTTTCTTTTTTGTTGTTGTTTATGGAGCCAGGGAGGGGACGCGGGTGGCGCTGTGGGTAAAAGCCTCAGCTCCTAGGGCTTGCCGATCGAAAGGTCGGCGGTTCGAATCCCCGCGGCGGGGTGCGCTCCCGTTGCTCGGTCCCAGCGCCTGCCAACCTAGCAGTTCGAAAGCACCCCCGGGTGCAAGTAGATAAATAGGGACCGCTTTCTAGCGGGAAGGTAAACGGCGTTTCCGTGTGCGGCTCTGGCTCGCCAGAGCAGCGATGTCACGCTGGCCACGTGACCCGGAAGTGTCTCCGGACAGCGCTGGCCCCCGGCCTATAGAGTGAGATGGGCGCACCAACCCCAGAGTCTGTCAAGACTGGCCCGTATGGGCAGGGGTACCTTTACCTTTACCTTTACTATGGAGCCAGGAGAGGGTGAATGACAGTAGAGGTCAGTCCATTAGGGCGAATGGAGCCCTGACCCACCAACCTCAGTCTGTCCCCAGCCAGCTGCCTCTTTCCTTACAACCAGTCCAGGGGGTGGCTCTGCCTGCCGTTGGGTCTGGCTCCACCTACTGTTGGTCTCCCTGCATTCAGCCCTATAGTCTGCATGGGCACCAACCATTGTTGGTGAAAGAGGGTCAGTGGGCATGAGAGAGAGCAAATAAGCCTGTCATCCCGGTGCCAGAATTGTAGAGGTTGGGGAGGGGGAGATTACACTAAGTCATAGAAGATGGGTGTATCACCAATTTATGTTGGAAATGTGAAGAGATTGAAAGGACATTTATACACATGTGGTGGGGGTGCAAGAAAGCCAAAGAGTATTGGGAGATGATATACTCAGAACTAAAAAAGATGTTAAGGGTTCCAAGAAACCAGAGATGTTCTTATTGAGTATAGTAGAGGGGGGAATACCCAAGAAAGTACTTAGTCTTTTCCTCTACGCAAAAACAGCAGCCAGAATAATTTTTGTCAAAAGGTGGGAGGACAAAAATAGTCCCGCGAAAATAGACTGGCAGATTAAGCTAATAGAATATGCAGAGCTAGCAATGTTGACTGCAAAGATAAGAAATCAAGATGAGTGGGAAAACGTTGGTGAATATTTAAAGAAATATAACAATCAGATAAGCTTCTAAGACGGGTTAGATATATGAGCAGCAGTTAAAACAAGTAGAAGATGTAGCTTAACAAGGACAAAATAAGACCTCACGGAAGGATGTGTGTGGAAGCCAAAGAGTGTAAGATAAATGATGGCAATTGTATAACTGATGTATTGAGATATGTAAAATGCATAAATGTGTTTTTTTAAAATAAAAAAAGATTGGTGTATCAATTAGGATCAGGGACAAACTACATGTTACACACAAAAGTGTGTTAACTATAGGCCAGTAACCCTTAAGAAACTGTGATTGATATCAGGGAAGTGGTGGCAAGGAAGTCTCGTGGCGCAATGGGTCAGTGTGCCTGGCTGCTAACCAGAAGGTTGCTGGTTTGAGCCCACCCAGGGACGGCTGAGAGCACGATTCCAACATTGCAGGAGGTTGGACTAGATGACCCTAGGGGTACCTTCCAACTCTACGATTCTATGAATTCTAAGGTGTGGGAGAATGAGAGAAGCTGCTTAATCCTCTTCCCCACTTGTTTTCAAATTCTCATTTTTCCTCCCTGTGGGGTTTTAAATGTATGGTTTGCCCTTGCCAGGTTCTAAGAATGGACTACTTTAGTCAGCTTTTAAGTTTTCAGTTTAAGACGTGCCCAGAGAGGACTTAAGAAATCTTGAGTCTACATCAGACTTTTAATCTACCTGGGAAGTTTGCCACCTCTTGTCAGTTCTTTTTATTTATGGGCTGACAAGAGGCCTGTAAACTGAGACAGCGGTAATATGTACGAGATTTAAGAAGCCTAGGCTGGGGAGCTACAGACAGAGTCCAGTAACCATTTGCAGCTGCAGGGACTGGGAAATGGTTGTGGGGCTTGGAAGCAGGTTAGCGGGCGGCAATCGCCTGCTCCACCAGGCCTTTGAGTCAGCACATCAAGGCCTGCTCCAGATTTGAGGGGGTCCTCAGCACAGTGTCCTTTGGGGGTCTTCTCCCATGCCTGTGAGCCTCCCATTAATCAGACCCTGTGGTGTGGCACTGGACGGCACTGGTTTTAATTTTCCCACGATGCCCCACAGAGCCAAGCTGAGTGTAACTCCAGGGTATTGTGGGAAATTTAGATGGCTCCTTGTAGCTGCCTCCTGTTGGGTGAGCAGGGGGAGGGGGTTTAAGGCAGGAATCAGTGCAAGTGGGTCGCACCAGACTTTTGGAACCAAGCAGTTGCCTGAGGGTGCCAAGTGCTGCTACCAGCCCAGCTGGATGAGGGGTAAGAGAAGAAGAGAAGAGTTTGGATCACTACCCAAAGGAATCTCAAAGCGGCTAATATTCTCCTTTCCCTTCCTCCCCCACAACAAACACTCTGTGAGGTGAGTGGGGCTGAGAGACTTCAGAGAAGTGTGACTAGTTCAAGGTCACCCAGCAGCTGCATGTGGAGGAGCGGGGAATCGAACCCGGTTCACCAGATTACGAGTCTACTGCTCTTAACCACTACACCACACTGGCTCTCCACAGAGAGACCTGAGTTGCAGACCTTCCAAGTGTCCCTACTTTCCAGGGACAGTCCCGGATTTCTAAAAGCTGTCCCGGTTTCTAGTTTGATTCCAGAATGTCCCGCTTTTCCTTAGGACGTCCCTATTTTCATCAGAGAAATGTTGGCAGGTATGGAGTTATCCATCTGAAGGCAGCCCTGTATAGGGAAGTTTTCAATGTTTAATGTTTCATTAAGTTTTTATATATGTTGGAAGCCACCCAGAGTGGCTGAAGAAACCCAGTCAGATGGGTAGGGTACAAATAGTAAAATTATTATTATTATTATTATTATTAGGAATGGGGTATCCCTATTTTCACCGGAGAAATGTTGGAGGGTATGGAGTTGGCAGAGTGGGTTGTATCAATTCAGGCTGTGGGTAGGCAATCACATTTTAAAAGCTCTACAACATAGATGGGGAACCTCAAGTCCAGGGATCAAATGTGGACCTTCAGGCTTCTCCTAGCTGGCCGATTGAATTATTCTGCAGACTGCACACAGCCTCCTCAAATCACTCCCCTCAGCGGCAGACTATGGAATCTCAAAGTTCAGTGGCACCTTGTGCAATGCCAAAATTCAGTCCCCCTGCCTTCTCAAGCTCCATTCTAAATCATTGTTGTGGCGCCCCCTGTGGCGATTCTGCAGATCTGCCCCCAGTGCAACTGAAGCAGTTGTGCTCCCCTAAATTCGCCTCTGCTCCCCTCACAGGCCCTGCTTTGCACCCCTAGTGCTTTTGCCTGGTTGGAATGTGTCCTTGAACTCTGATTATGCCCCTTCCTTGCCTGGTTGGAGGATATACAAGGGTGTGTCATTGTGTGTAGAAACCAGCCTACTGTATGAAGGTTGCTCAGAAGGGAAGACAACCCTCAGGCTGAAAAGAAATGTTTCCCTGCTCCTGCTCTACAGCGTTAAAAATAAAAATAAAACTCCCTAGAAGTTCCACAAAACCCAAACGTTAGCACCTGAGGAAGTACAGAGAGATCACATGTTTTCAATATAGGTGTTTTCCCAGGTTCAAAGTCCTGCAAAAGCAGGGATGGGACACCTCAGGTGCATTGGCCAAATGCGCCTCTCCAGGCCTCTCTGTGTGGCCCCCAGAAATCTCCCCAGGCAACACCCATCACTGGCTGGCTGTCAAACCGCAAGACATCAGCACAGGTGGGCCTTGCCACTGCCTGGACCTCAACCACTGCCCTAGAGTGGCAGGTGCTGGTGCTGGGCCTGCAGTTTTGCTCCCTTCAAGATCCAGGACTGGAAAAGAGGAGGAGAGTGTGAAATTGCATACCCTCTAACAGTTCTCCAATGAAAATAGGGACTGCCTAAGGGAAAGCAGGACATTCCAGATCGAACCAGAAACCGGGATGGGTTCTGTAAATCCGGGACTGTCACTGGAAAATAGGGACACTTGGAAAGGCCTATACAGTTTGGAATCCCGAGAACGCAGTAACTCCAACAGAAGCTGAGTATAGTGGCACAATGGGAGTGGTTTCAACGTACAGTGGTACCTCGGGTTACATACGCTTCAGGTTACAGACTCTGCTAACCCAGAAATAGTACCTCAGGTTAAGAACTTTGCTTCAGAATGAGAACAGAAATCGTGCTCTGGTGGTGTGGCGGCAGTGGGAGGCCCCATTAGCTAAAGTGGTGCTTCAGGTTAAGAGCAGTTTCAGGTTAAGAACGGACCTCCGGAACTAATTAAGTACTTAACCCGAGGCACCACTGTAGTGCATTTACAATATTTTTAGGCTGCGTTTAAGGGCAAAAGCCTCTGAATGAGAGGATTGCAGACTCAGTCTGGCAGAATATGGAACATGGACATGGGCTGTGTATACACCATACATTTATAACACGTGGCTTCCCTCCCCGCCCCCCGGCAAAAAAAATCCTGGGAACCATAGTTCCCCCTCACAGAGCTACGATTCCCAGCTCACTTAGCAAACTGCAGCCTGCAGGATTCTTTTGGGATGGGGGGTGGGGAGGAAGTCATGTGCTGTGAATGTCTGTGTATGCAGCCTTAGGCCGAGAAAGCCCACTCCACGGGATGACCCTGGGCAAGTGGCTCTGTCTCAGTCCCTCTTCTATCTCCCAGGCTTCTTGAGAGGCTAATCAAGGTAAAGATAATAAAGCACATTGTGCGCTGTAAGTGCCGAGTAAATGATTCATGTAACTCGATCTGGAAGTGGTGGGTGCTACCATAATTAGTCTAATAAGAGAGCTGAAAAATTGGGCTCCTCCTCCTCCAGATGCAGGAGACAGAAGCTCAGAGATATTTCGCCAGTGGCCCAGCCAGTGGGAACTTGTGCATTTACAGGAGGCAGGGATGGGGAACTTGAGGCCTTCACAATGTCGCTGGACACAGGGCCGGCCCACCTGTGAGGCGCGGTGAGACGGCAGCCTCAGGCGGCAGGGTCCACTGGGGTGGCATATCTCAACACCAATCATTCTATCTCCCTCCCTCATTGTCCCTGATGTAGATCTTCCCTGACCTTTCCTGGTGGGGAGTGAGGGAAGACCATTTCAGGTGCCGAAATGTCTTGGGCTGGCCCCGGTTTGGGCAACAACTCCCATTATCCCAGACCATTGGTTATGATGGCTGGGACAGATGTCAGCTGGAGGGCCACAGATTTCCCACCCTTTACTTAGAGGCAAAGAGAGGCCTTTCTGCTTATTTTAGGAGCTGAAACTGCCTGGTCCTCCAGCTTTGTGGCTGCACAGGGTTTTGTGCCTAACAAAGCTAAAAACCTGAAGTAGCCGAGTTTTCTGAATATGTCAAAAGCAGAACCAGGACAAGTTGCTTTACATTCTTGCCCCCAGATGTAACAAGAGTAGCTGCATCTGCCTAAATCAGCAGCTGAGGCAAAGTAGATGCGACATTAGCAGATCTGGGTGTTTAAAATCTGTACCTGCCGTAACTGGGGAGGTTTAAGAAGCAAAAGGAGCGCATGGGCGCATGGGAGAAATGAGGTTCAGCTCACGTTTCATTATGAAGCTCCCCAATTCACACTTCCTGAAACATATGAGGACTGAAACTCAGGTACCCTTCGAAACCTGCACTTCTCTGAATTATGTGGTGCAGTTCTCCAAACAAATAACGTCTACAAAAAAATTGTATTTTAAAGGTGAAAAGTGCGCAGAAAATTCATGTATTGGTGAAAAAAGCATACAAAGATGCATTATATTAGGGGGAATCGCTTGCAAAAAGTGTACATTAGAGAAAACTGCATGGGAAAGTGTTTCGGGAAATGCTTCCGCTAAATGCTGACAGATTTTCATGCTGCTGCAGAAAGGAGGAAAACTGAAGACAGGAAAACGGGGGAAACCAAAATTGACAGATTCATCCATCCCTAGTGAGTACAGAGGGGTTCCAAGGAAGTAATCTGTAGCAGTGGCGGAGGGTTACCTCTCCTCATTCCCACTTTTCTCCCTTAAATCAGCCCCTCCAACAGTTCCTTTTATGTGATTGTAGCAGATCCAGATTTAGACACACAGATCTGCCCCCACATTTAGCTTGGCCCATTGGCGAGCCACCAGGACAGTTGGTGCTACATAGCGGTTAGAGCATCGCACTAGGCCAGAGGAGGCAGACCTGCTTCATGAGTCTTATGGGATGTGTGGCCTAGTGAGTGGCCTGCCTTGCAAGGTTGTTAGAAGGGCAAAATGTGTGCATAGGATGAGGTTGTATGCTGCTCTGAGCTCCCTGAAGGAGGGGCAGGATGCAAGTGTAATGTGTCTCAGCATTAGCCTTCATCTAATGCAAGGATAGTACATTCCTGTCTACATTACTGGGTTGATGTAAAGACTGCTGAGATGATCTAAGCGAGTGTTTTGAGCATGGCAAAACAGTAATCTGTCTCTCTGAATATAAAATAAAATAAATGTTATCATGTCATATCATAAAACAGGTTTGCTGGATCAGGACAAAGTAAAAAGGTAAAGGAGCCCTGGACGGTTAAGTCCAGTCAAAGGGGACTATGGGGTTGCGGCGCTCATCTTGTTTTCAGGCCGAGGGAGTTGGCGTTTGTCCACAGACAGCTTTCCGGGTCATGTGACCAGCATGACTAAACCGCTTCTAGCACAACGGGACATTGTGACAGAAGCCAGGGCACACAGAAACACCGTTTACCTTCCTGCCACAGTGGTACCTATTTATCTACTTGCACTGGCGTGCTTTCGAACAGCTAGGTTGGCAGCAGTTGGGACAGAGCAATGGGAGCTCACCCTGTTGCAGGGATCCGAACCGCCGACCTTCTGATCCGCAAGCCCAAGAGGCTCAGTGGTTTAGACCACAGCGCCAACCGCGTCAATCAGGTCAGTGGCCCACTTGATCTAGCATCCTGACCAGATGCTTATAGTTACAGATAAACAGTGGGTTTTTCAGGGGGGTCCTCAAGGGTACGCAGTACTGGCACCTCTTTTTGTTGTTGCTGTTGTTGTTAAAAAGTGTGGCATTTAACAACTTCATGGTGAGTACTGGCACCTATTTTTCTAGAAAAAAAGCACTGCAGATAAGTACTGGTTTACTATTTGACTTGGGGAGTACAAATGAAAAATGGGAAAATCCTTTAGATTTTTAGCTTCTAGGAAGTCTTTTGGTTTTTTCCTTCTCCAACTGTAAGGCATCTAGCCAAAGAAATATGCTTTCTACCACTCCCACTGCTACTAGTACTACCACTAATAAAATTTATTATAACTTAAAAAGACATTGTTATCCATTATGGGAATACATGTATGCTACTCCTGGCTTTATAATGCATTCTTTCCATCCATACGAGGCCTCAGCATTTTCTTAGTAAATGTTATTCTTTTTGACAGGCATGCACACGTTACCCATAATCCAACATGTTTCAAGCCAAGGCAGGTAAAGCAAAATCAGCTTAACTGTCCAATGGGAATCAGGAAACAAAACCTTTAATCACAGTCACTTAGGGCTTGCTGCCTTGAATGAAGTGGATTCTCGTCCACCTAAAGTCTGTGTCATAATAAATCTGACGGTCTTTAAAGCTAACCCTGTTTGGCTTTAGGGCCCCATTCATCTTGGCCAATCCTCCAGGGGCCAAGTAACAGCACTGGGTTTGGCCCAAAGGGGTGCGGCTACCCCACAATCTCTCATATGCACATTAAACAGCCTGGATAGCTCAGTTGGTTAGAGCGAGGCGCTGGTAACGCCAAGGTTGCAGGTTCGAACCCTGCATGGGACAGCTGCAAATTCCTGCACTGCAGAGAGTTGGACTAGATGACCCTCAGGGTCCCTTCCAATGATAATACTATGAATCCATAGCAATCCTCAGGTGATTCATGAAGTAAGGGTCTTACTGCTATCTTTTTGCTAATTAAATTATCAATCTGATGAGCGGGGGGGAGGTAATTTCCATCCACATCAGTGTGCAGGATTTCCACCTACCCCAGCTCTGTCTCTGCTTCATTTAGTTTTTCTTTTTGCTGCCATCACCAAAATTTGGGAGAGGGGCTTCGGGGCAGTGGTGGATCACAAGCCCCTGAACTGGGGGTTAGCAATCCCTGTTTTAAAGTGCCACAGTACTCTTCGTTGCTGCAGCAGACAAACCCTTAAACTTGTGTGTAGAAAGCAGTCATAGAATCGTAGAATTGTGGAGTTGGAAGGGACCCCAAGGGTCATCTAGTCCAACCCCAAGCAAGACATGAATCTCAGCCAAAGCATCCATCACAGTTGGCCAACCAACCATCCAACCTCTGCTTAAAAACCCCCAAGAGAAGGAGAGTCCACAACCTCCCATGGGAGACCGTTCTACTGTCAAACAACTCCTTCTCATCTTCTTTGTCACGAGGTTCCCGCTTTA
Organism: Podarcis siculus; assembly: GCA_034642415.1. Lineage (NCBI taxonomy): Eukaryota > Metazoa > Chordata > Lepidosauria > Squamata > Lacertidae > Podarcis > Podarcis siculus. The sequence goes on from JAXCMG010000034.1 coordinate 4,159,250, forward strand.
TCATATCCCACCTTTTGACTTGAAATCACCGTGAAGCCTTCAAAGACTCCTGACAGAACCACCAGGCTGCAAAGGATGAGACAACCATCCAATCCATTCTTATTACATGCACTAGTGCCCCTCCTGTGCATTCCCTCTTTACTCTCAGTAATTCAGACTCTCGAATGCCGTAAGCCAGTGATGGCCAAACTTGGCCCTCCAGCTGTTTTGGGACTACAATTCCCATGATCCATGACTACTGGTCCTGTTAGCTAGGGATGATGGGAGTTGTAGTCCCAAAACAGCTGGAGGGCCAAGTTTGGCCATCACTGCCGTAAGCAGTCAGCCAGAGTAAACCGAACACATCACACCATAATGCCTGTTGAGCACATCGCTATGTGACTCAAGCAAATGAGCCAAGCCGCACGGTACAGAGGAACGTAATAAGCAGATCGATACCTGTTCCTTTTCAACTCCCAAACACTGTTATATACCAAGTATGAAGCAAATCCTATTCACAGAGCAATCCCATGCCCTAGTACTCAGAATTCCCACTGTGTTCAACAGGGCTTGCTCTCAGGTGACTGAGCATAGGTTGCAATCTCACTAAGCCTTCCTAAAAGAAGTTGTTGTTGTTGTTGTTGTTGTTGTTCTTCTTCTTCTTCTTCTTCTTCTTCTTCTTCGTGAGCTTCAGCAGTCACAAGCTGCAGCTGTTCTGGAAGCCACAGAGGAAATACTAAAGACCCCGCCCTCCACCAATTTCACTGGGGCTCCTGCAGATGACCTATTAATTGAGCGTTCATCTTGATTTGGTTTCACAAATCTTATATAGAGGTGAGAGTATATGTGGTCTGTTTTGAGTACAGGTATTCATTCTGATCTCTCTGCAGGATGTTTACGCACCTCTGTGAATCACGTGTTCATCTCACACTTTCCAATGCGTTTCCTTGCCACTCTCCTAGGCGGAAAAAGTCTGTTTCTTTTTCAAAGTCGATTTGTTGTGCTGGGGCGACAGAGTGCTTAAATCCACTTTAATTGCATCAACCTAAATTTCCAGAGATGCTCTTGTCTGGAAGGGCCTGAAGCCCACAGAACAGAAAAATCACATGATATCCCTAATAAATATATCCAGTTGTCTTGAACTCAGGGATATTTTGCTTCCACAACACAAAGAGCAAGTTAAATTATTTTATGTTTCCAAAAGTTAAGGTTAGTTAATTAATAATCAGTAGCAACTTGTTAATTAGTTATAATTCCCTCTTATAGCCACTGTCCGCAAAATTGCAAAAAAAGATTGCCCCTTCAACAGTTTTGAAATTAGCTTTTTTCTCTCGATTAGCTTGAAATCCTTTGGTTTTTTTGCTCTGTTTCTGACCCAACAGCCACATTTGCATGATCAAATCTTGGTTTAATAATCCAAGATATGCAAAAGCATATCCCTTGCTACCTCTCTTTACATGAGCAGTAAAACAAGCCAGGAAACATCAGTTACACATAGCTCCCTGTTATGCAAAATCCCAAAGAAAGGATTCGGACGCCGATTTTGAACTGCATCCTTGCTTGTTTGGAAGCTGTTCATCATATTTTTCTTGGCTTTCACATGATAGGAAGCTACGCTTAACTGTGACTTTCTGGTTTGTTTCACCACATGCGCAAAGAGGCAGCAAGGGGCTGTGTTCACAGGCAAGCTGCGCATGCATTTCATGGCTTATTGATTTGATGCTGCAAGCATAGACAGAGAGGCTGTCCTAGAATTTCACTCACAAAAATCAGAAAACTTCGCTGTTTGGACTGGAGGTAGTGTATGGGTTTTCATGAGTCTAAAGAACAACACACAGAAACTGATTATATTTGGATATGAGTAAGATGTCACTAGAAAGGGTGGCCTTTATGCCGTTAATCCACTTAAACTCTGTGCACCTTTGCACGGCCACATTTCAACACAATTCCACCTTGCACACAACCACAGATTGCCTAACCTCTTGGGATCACCGTCCACTCACCTGGGGGCATCAAAACTGTCGTAGGAGCCAACCGTGTAGTGCCTGAAGAGTCGCTTGGCTTTGTCACTGCGGCTCTCTGTAAAGCAAAGCAGAGAAGGCGTGGGGATAAGGGTTGCAGAAGGGCACTTGGTACACAGACAGCATCTTCCTTCTTAACTTTGGAACCTCCTGTCCTTCCTGCTGGTTCCTCTGGCAGCCAGTGAGTGGCAGCACAAGCTCAGCGAAGCTGGTGGCATGTCCAAAGGGGAGGAGACAGAAAGGGGGAACTATTAGTGTGTCCACCATAGAGAAGAGGGGAAAGGAGCCAAAGGGAAGCTGACTGCATGAGTCCCTATTTTCCAGGGGCAGCCATTATTGTCTGGCATTCGTCCCTAGTAAAATACAGCCCCAATTTTTGTGTTTGGAGGCGACTGTGAGGTTGCCTTTTACAGTTGCCCTTAGCACACACATGTGCACACATGTACACTGGTGGCATGTTATTACAGTCATACCTTGGTTATCAAACAGTTTAGTACTCAAAGCGTTTGGCTCTCGAATGCCGCAAACCCGGAAGCAACTGTTCTGGTTTTCGAACTATTTTTGGAAGCTGAATGTCTGACAGGGCTTCCGTTGGTTCCGATTGGCTGCAGGAGCTTCCAAACGTTTGGTTTCTGAATGTTTTGGAAGACAAACGGACTTCCAGAACGGATTCTGTACAACTTCCAAGGTACAACTGTATTGTAGTTAGTAGTAATATAGCTTTGGATCTACAATGCCTGGTAGTCACTGGTGACAAGGACTCCCATGCGGGCAAGTGAATGAGCTGGTGGAGTGCTCCATCCCAGGGGCAGCCCATTCCATTTTGCCGCCTGAGGCGAAAGGAGAAGGTGCCGCCCTGTGCATTTGCCACGCAACCTCCTGTGCTGCCCCCGCTGAAGGTTGTAGCCTCCAGGTTGCGGTGAGATCTCACGAGAGCCCCGCGGAACTGCGCAGAGGTCTCTGATGACGCTCCAAAAACCGGAAGCTAATGCAGATGCTTCTCCTTACATCTCTGGTTGTGGCAGAGGAGGTCTGCCATGGATTCTGCCTCCGGAGGTGGCTATCTCAGTCTGCCTTATGGATGGACCATTCCTCCTCTGCACCCATCATAGAAACCAAACAGGCAGCTACGGGAGGGAAACCCCCTACTTGGACCCTGTATATAAATGTACTGGGCTGCTGAGGAAGGCTGGATCTCTCCGGCCCTCCTCTGCCATGCCCCAGCAAGGTAGTAAAAAACTGTGCAGGCTAGTTAGGTTTGCGGTCTTACTTACAAAATTAATAATAATAATAATAATAATAATAATAATAATAATAATAATAATAATACTTTATGACTGGTGCCAACAGTACAATTCTTTTGGCTGCAGAGTAAAACCTTTGTCTTTGCCTGGGCACTTTAAGTACAGGTGATTGCTGTTAGTCCGTTCTATTGCTTTAACTGCTTTAAAATGTGTTTGGTTTCCTTGCAAGGGGGTATTGCATTTTATCCGGGTATGACTAGTTTAGTCGCATCACTTGTACATAGCCTTGCACCTATGAGGATGAAGGGTGGTTCATATGTATAAATATACATTTGAACATAAATGTCCTTATTGACACCTTGCCGGCCCCCCGCCCTCTGCCACTCTAGAACTCTTTTGAGCAGGGAATTGCCTCTTCTTTCGAGTAATGATGAAGGCACCATCTAGTGCGCAGGCTGCTATTTCGCACATTGCAGCTGGTGAGGCTCATTTTGAACTGTTAGGCGTGGTAACAACATATTGTAGGACAATTCTGTCTGGGAGAATGCGCTTTAATCGCATTCATCAGATTTAGCCTGTGACTAGGTTAAATCTGTCTCAGTTGTCTATAAACAAAGAATGCCAGCCTACCAGTTCCCCTCGAGGCCCTGCCTAACTGCCTATCGAGATATTAAATATTGCCAGATGCGTTTTGAGTTGCAACCAGTGCTTTTATCAAGGTGCTGGTACTCACCATGAAATTGCTAAAGTAAGTGCTGCATGTTTAACATTTGAAAACATAAAAGGTGCCAGTGCTGCGTACTCGTGAGTACCCCCAGAAAAAAGCACTGATTGTAACTATTTTGTAGTGAGCACATACAGATCCAGTGTGAGATTGAACTGTCTCATTAAATAATCTTGCGTTTACAAAAAGGGAACCAGTTGCAGCCAGTTTACCAATCCGGTTACTCACACCCCCTTCTTTAGAAGCCAACGTGGGCAGCTGATGGCAGCAAAAAACTAACACAGGCAGCCAGCAAAGTTTCCAACAATGTGCAACGTGTGTGTGTGCATGCAGGGTTGTGAGTATAGGAGCATCGTTGTAAATGTGCTATGGTCTGATTCGCACATCATGTTAAACCGAAACATGGCGTAGTGGAAATTGTGGCTGCTTTGCTCCTGCCCGATTGTTCTGCTTCCGAGTTAAGCCATGCCTTGGGCTTAGCATGTTGTCCAAACCTAGGTTCATGGTGAGACTAACCACAAGCTGTAACCAAGATTTGTCCCATGGGTTTGTCCAGGAGAGTGAATGGCTCAGAGGTCACGCTAAGTCAAACCATGGTTTAGTGCAGCAGCAGAACAGGGAAGAAGCAAAGCAGGCACCATCTCATGTCCAGGAGCCCTCATGCATGGTCATGCTGTGAAAATCAGTCCACTGTCCCTTTATTTTGTTTTGAAAATGGGGAACAGCACGTGACAGGAAGAAAACATGGCCAGTTTTAAAAAATGTGGTGGTCTTCACTTCCTAGAGTTCGGTCACGGTTAAACTGCATGATAAACATGAAGACCAGGCGTGAGGAAATTAGGGCCCTCAATGTGTTATTGGCAGGGACGTGGGTGGCGCTGTGGGCTAAACCACAGAGCCTAGGGCTTGCCGATCAGAAGGTTGGCGGTTTGAATCCCCGCGACGGGGTGAGCTCCCATTGCTCGGTCCCTGCTCCTGCCAACCTAGCAGTTCCAAAGCACATCAAAGTGCAAGTAGATATATAGGTACCGCTCTGGCGGGAAGGTAAACGGTGTTTCCGTGTGCTGCTCTGGTTTGCCAGAAGCGGCTTAGTCATGCTGGCCACATGACCCTGAAGCTGTACGCCGGCTCCCTCGGCCAATAAAGCGAGATGAGCGCCGCAACCCCAGAGTCGGCCATGACTGGACCTAATGGCCAGGGGTCCCTTTACCCCTTTACCTATTGGACTACAAGTTCCATCAGCCACTGACCATTGGCCATGCTGCCTGAGGCTGATGGGAGCTGGAGTTGAATAACACTTGAAGGGACACCCATGTTGTAAACAGTGATAGAAGATAGAAGGTGGAAAAGTCTCTAGCGGTGAAAATCTGGGGACAAGTGTGCGTGGAAGGAGCAGTACACTGTTGCTGCTGGTGATGGCGCTTTAATTCCATGCTTTAAAATAATAATAAAAAATGCTCAAATTTTGAAAAGAAAATCTGCGATGGAGGAGGCGGGGGCAGAATTTAAACCGAAGACTGTTGCCTACTCTACTTTTATTTTGGCTGTCCCTCCATTTTCTGGCTTCTTCCCTCCATATGGGTTTCACATGGAAGTGAGGAGGACATGTAATGTCAAAAGGGGGCCAACGTGTTCTTCCTTGAAATATATGGAAAAGTCATCATCCCATAGTGATTAATGCTAAAAGCTAAAAAGGTGTAGGGATAGAAGATGGAAAGGGGTGATAAAGCCCCTATTGAGGACAGCCGAATTACCTCACAACAATTTAATAGCATTCTTCCACAGGGGCATGGTGGGGGGGGGCTTTTGTGGGGGAAATGACCCTAAATCAAGCAAAGATAGCTCCCTGTACCTGCCACAGTGACAAAACTCGTTTTCGAAACTTGGAAGAGGAGGGGAGGAGGAAGCCTTAGCTACTGGATGTTAAATGCATGGGCTGTAGTCACATTTTTACCCACTGAAATCAAATTTTAGCCATTGGAATTAACAGACCTAAGTTAGCCACAACCATTACTTTCAACATGTCTACTCTGAGTAAAAGTTAATTGACTGCAACCCTATGTCTCCTTCTGCGCAGCGCAAACGCTTAACAATTTCTCCATGTCCCCCACCCCCCCAAAAGTGCTGAAAGTGTCTCCCCACTGATAAGGTAGAGAGGCACTTTTGGCCAAGCACAAGCTATGTGGGTGCCCAGCCAGCCAGCCTGTCAGACATGCCTTCTTTCAATAATAATAATAATAATAATAATAATAATAATAATAATAATAATAATAATAATATATTTATACCCCACCCATCTGGCTGGGTTTCCCCAGCCACTCTGGGCGGCTTCCAACAAAACACTAAATATTCCTTCCTTTTCCATTCTCCCTAGTCTCCTGCTTTTCTTCCCCCCAACAGCCAGTCAGCATTCTGTGCCCAAACAGCGTGCTCAGTCCTCACTAAGCTGCTTTGAGATTTCCCCCTTACTTGCGGGTTCCTCTCCCCTAAAACCGTTTTTTGGGGGGTTTTTTGCACTTCTACAAAGCTTGGGCTTCCCCCAAGACTGCAGATAGCTCCCTCTTATACATGGATGGTGCTATTTTGGCTAAATAAGTGTGTGTGTGTGTGTGTGTGTGTGTGTGTGTGTGTGTGTAGATCTAGATAATCTACATGTGTGTGTGTATATATATAGGAGAGAAAGGGGCTAGAGGGCAGTTTGGAGCACCTACCTTGCTTCCCTTCCTGTGATTTATTGGGTACTTCCTCCACGCAGTCCGATGGGAACCAGCCCACACGGCCCTTTACCTGTCCCTCCCAGAAGCCTCCTTCCCCAACACTCAGCACTGAAAAGGAGAAGGGCACTGTTAGGGGCGCGAACACACTTTGGACGAAGGTGGCCAGCCGTTCACCATTTTGTTACTTATTCAGAGCCGCTGTGGCACAGGGGCCAAACCTGACCTAACAGAGACCTGGTTAGAGTAGCAAACCGAATCCAATTAGCCATCGTCGTTAAAAGTCCTGCCTCTCCCCCCCCTTTTTTTGAAGGTGTGCTCTCTGAGCATTCTCAGATACTCCCTGCATCTGGGGATCCTGCTAACATGATTTTAAGCTGATAAATGAGTAAGTGTTGGGTCCTTCTGTGTGGAACTTGCTTTTTGTTGTTGTTTCTAGTCCCCAGCATCTGAAAGCAGCATGGCTGGGCCACCTGTGGCTCTCCAGATTTCACTGGACTACAACTCCCATCGTCCCTGCCCCTTGGCCATGTTGGCTTGGGCTAATGGGAGTTGGGAGTCCAACAACACCTGGAGGGCTGCAGAAGGCGGACCCTTGTTCTGCAGGTTCCCCCTCCCCCAGACAATGTTGTGATCCATCACCTTTCATTTTACATCTTCTGCTTTAAAATACAAGCTTCTAGAGCATTGGAGGGGAGGCGGGAATGTTGTTTAAAAGCATGTATTAGAACCCTCACATATTCCTTGGGAGGCTGGGAAAGAAATCTAAATGCATATTCTGGAACAGTGATTACTTAACTGTGCTCCACAGTCCAGCAGTACATACTCTCCAATATCTTGACTCCCCAAACCATGATGCACGTCTTCCTAGCCATGCTCCTGTGCAAGCCACGTGACCCGCACGAGACCACAGAGTCCAAAAGATGTGAATTGTGGGGCCACGCTCTCGCAGAAGAGAAAAATGCAGCCCTGAAAAAGTGCTGGGTGTGTGCGCTCGAGAGATCTTGGCATGAAATCGTACGAGATCACAGCACCCAAAAATGGCCACTAGTCTCCGTTTTTTCCAAGACACTTTTTTCCACCAGGCCCAGCACTGGAAGGAGACATCCTTAGGGAGCTGGGAAAGGACTAGCATTGCTGACTAGAATCTTTTCTGGGGCTTCAGTGAACACCAGTTGCCCACCGTTGTCAATGCTCCCATAGCCCTAAAAAAAATTCCTTAGTATGCTGTGTAGAAAGCTTTTGATGTAGAGGAACATTCAAAAATTATGTTCTCCATCTGCACTCTGAAGTAATACAGTCCACTGTACCATTCCCAGAATTCTGCATCCTCAAGCCTACTTAACTCTGTAGCTTGTATAGATCAGGCCTTCAGTAAAACCTAGTCCCTTATCTTAGGAAGAATAGGGTCTCCCTTTCCCCATGTAATTTGCTTACTGCACAGTGTCTTGAGATCTTCTAATTCCTTTGGAGATTGCTAAATACTAGTTGGCTGGGTTTTCTGCAGCATTTTTGAAAGCCAGAAGCCAGAATATCAACAAATTCCATATCAAATATATATCTATAAGCATCTGCCCAAGCACCATGGCCCTCATCTAGTTTGTGATCCTTTAGGCACTTACTTGGGAATGAGCTCCATTAAACTCAGTATAGGTTTGCTCTGAAAGTCTTTGTAAAAAGGTCTAGCTGACCAGCCTTCCACTGAGCTGTGCAATCTGCAGCAGTTAGACCACTGAACTCCTATTTGTGAGTCCTCTGAAATCACTTGCAGACCTCCATTTTGTACCATACTATTTAGGAGATGTCACACCATTCATTTAAGGTCCTATGACTGTGATGTTTCACAGCATTTCTTGTATTTGTAAATTGAGCAACGGCACAATTATAAACCTTGTATAGATTTCACTGGCCGTTGCCTGTAGAATCAATCACCAGTTCTATAGGGCATGTTCTTGGGGGCAGAGGTTTGTGCTGGTTCACAATTGCTCTCTCCCCCCCATTCTTACTTTTAGCCCTGCTTTGTACAACTGCACAGGAGTGCAGAAGGAAGTTTCTTATTTGTAAGCCTGTGAAGTGACTGGTCTCCCTCCAACGTGCTGGCAGTAAAAGAATGTTGCAGCTAAGCAGAACTGTGGTCTGTGATACAACACAGTTTAAGAATCACTGCCCTAGAATATCACAGCCCCATTGAACACAGCGGGTGCACTTTCAACTTCATGGCTCTATATTCAGTAAGGGAAATATCATAGCTCTCAATGACAGCACATGCTTTGTATTTGGGGTTTGATTCCCAGCTTTTCTAGTTAAAAGGATCTGGTAGTAGGTGATGGAAACGACATTTGCCTGTGAACCTGCAGAGGCGCCATCAGCCTGCGGAGACAGAGGGCGGCAACACCAGTCCTATGCAGAACAGACTCACTGAAGTTAATGGACACGACTTAGTTTCATTAATTCCGATGGGTCGACTCTGAATAGGACTTAGTATTGGGCAAGATGGATAAATGTTCCAAAGCTTATCTAAGGAGACTTCCTATGTTCCAACAGAATATATCACCTCTCTTATTTCAGGTACCGCAGTTCAAAAATAATCCCTGCTTCACAAAATTCTGATCTGGCCACCTTTCTCTGGACACAGACACACACTTAAGACAACGGGCCACTCATGCGTGGCTGACAGATGCACACCAAGACATTCTAGACACCAACTAAAGACCACACACGCACAAACAAACAAACAAACACAAGCCAAGCCTCACAGTTTCCCTGATTCTCAGCTACAGCTGTATCAGCCAAACGCAAGATTCTGAACGTGCAAGGTAGGGGGCAACCTCCCTATACAGTCGTACCTTGGTTCTCGAACGCCTTGGTACTCGTACGTTTTGGCTCCCGAGATCCGAAAACCCAGAAGTAAATGTCCTGGTTTTTGAATGTTTTTCAGAAGCCAAACGTCTGGTGCAGCGTCCGCTTGAGTGCAAGAAGCTCCTGATGCCAATCAGAAGCCGCGCCTTGGTTTTTGAATGGTTTGGGGAGTCGAATGGACTCCCGGAATGGATTAAGTTTGAGAACCAAGGTTCCACTGTATTCAGAGAGAGGCTCAAGTTCCTTCCTGACTAAGGGACCCATCAAACCCTACCATCTGGGTATATATTGTTGTTTCTCCCTGCTCCCACTGAGTGTAAAATCTGGGTTTCCCCACTCCTGCTGAGAAAACTGTGTGGGCACATGTTGGGGGAAGTACAGAGCCACTCCATGCTTTTAAACTGGGTCCTTTAAAAACCCCAAAACACTCCATGGAGTCCTCATCTACCCCGCATGTAACATGTCTTCCATTTCCCATAGGTCCAGATCAGCCTTCCTCAACCAGATGCTGCCAGATGTTGTTGAACTGCAACTCCCATCAGCTCCAGTGACCATGGGCAATGGTCAGGGATGGTGAGAGTTCCAGTCCAAAACATTTCCAGGGCACCAGACTGGGAATGGCTGGTCCTGAAGATTTACTCCCTGGCATAAATGGAAGGGATGGGTAGGACTATAATTATAATTTCTCTCTTTCTTTCTCTTTAGGAAGCCCAACTGTTTTGCTTCTTCGTTTTTGTGTGTGTGTGAGGCTGGCTACGACAAAGTCAAAGAACACCCATGATAAGCCCTTTGGTCTCTCCCCAAGGACCCAGGCATCGTGGGGCTCAGAGAGATTCCCTAGGCAATCCAAGGGTGTGCGCAGAGATCAACGTACCCTTGATCTTCTCGCCCTTGCTGATGGAGAGCTCACCCTCGGCCTGGACCTGGTACGGTTTCACAGCCATGAACGTGCGACCAGGCACAGCCGAATAGAGTTTCCGCTTCACTCCCCGGCTACTCAGCGTGCTTCCCCCTGCAGACTCCTTCTGGTAGCCACTGGAGCTGCCAAGAGAGAGAGACCAAGATTTAGGCAAGTATGATCCGACCGAGTCCTGAACCTGACCTGCATCTTTCTCCTCTCGCCTCTGCTCTACCCTACAGAGAGAGGCCTCTTGCAAACACTCTGATTTTCCTTGTTAGCTTGGAGCACCAAGCTACGCACTAAGTTAAAATGCATGTGTTCACTTCAATCCTTCTGTCGTTATTATCATCAGCATCACTGTCATTGTCACCATCCTTTAAAATTACAGCAGCAGGGTTCCCTGTTCAGGATTCAGACTGCAGCATACAGGGAATGGGGCTTCATGACCCTTCCTCCCTGCACCATGATCTCAATAAAAGTTTCCTCCCACAGCTGTTACCAGCCCAGGACGGAAGCTGCTACTTCTTGGGCAATTAGCAGCTGGGGTGGGGTAGATTTTTCATTAGGACTGCTGCAAACTCCTCATCCAACCCTTTATGACACATTCCTGACTGCCTCTTGCTGTAAATTTAATGCACTTTTAATGTGGCAGAAGTGTGGCCTGCGATAAAATGTTGCAGCACAGAGTGTTCTTGTTCAGGATCCCAGTCAGCCAGCTCGGCCTTCTTTCAGGAGACTCCATTCCATTCCTCCTCCCCATCCTGGTCTTCTGGTTCCCCCAACAACACTTAACAAACATCCTATGCCCACAGAGCATAGCCCAAATTGGGCTATTTTTGGATAACCCCTCGGTGCTGTTTTGCCTACATAAGGATCCACACTCAGAGAATGGATTTACTCTTATTCCTCCTGTCTTTTTCTCCAGTGGGGCTAATAGCAGCTTCAAAGATTTGTGGTCTTGATTGCGGGAGCAGTGCAGAAATGAGGGGTGGGAGCCGGGGATTTAAACACCTCCACCTTCCCCCAATCCTGCTGCTCTGGTAAAGATTGAAGGCTATCCCTCTGGATACTTTTAAGGTGTTCTGTTTGGCTTTAAAAACAAAACTAAGAAATCTTGATCCCCCACATCATATCCATTTCAGCCCTAAGCCACTCTTTTTCCCAAGAGGAGACAGATCTCATTTCATCTCAAGGGAGTGTTGGATGCAGAGGAATGGTGGGAAGAACCAGCTGGGGAACCCCCAAGTGAAGAAGGCTTAGAGCCCGGGGGTTGGTGGTGGGACGACGATGAGTGGTCAGAGAGAGAAGACTGGGAAGAGGAGGTGTTGGAAGCTGAAGAGGTAACCGTGCTCAGTGAGCTGAGAAAGTCTGTGGCACAGAGAAATCCAGAATCAAAGGCAGAAGCTAAAGCAGGAGACAAGGGAGGCCAAGAGGCAGGTATGGGTCAGGCTTGTGAAGAGGCACATGTATCTCCTGCTGTGACAAGCTCCCCTCCCTCCTGGTCTCCCAGAATCAGGAGAGGCATGAAGAGGGAGAAGCAAAGACAGGCCTGCAGGTGCAGTTTCTGATTGCTTGGGAAATGCCCTGGAGAGGTGGAGACATAGCTGGCTATGGAGAGGTGGGAAACTTTAGTCTCAGCAACTGCTTCATGGGAGAAGACTTGAGATTAGGTCTGACACTCCTGTGCTGATCTTGCTTTGCTAATAATCAGCTAACTCCAATTTGCTCGGGTGATTTACTGCTGGCTCGCTCCTGTCGGGTGTTCCCGAACCTGTCCGATCCTGGCAACTGTGCCATCAGGGAAGGACTTGGGGACAGATGTCCAGGGCCCAAGCAGCAGGATGTGCAGCAAGCACCCCTGTTCCCCCAGCAAGCAGCAGGCTGGCTTGCCACATTTTGAAATGCACATTGTCATATAAAGAGCCCCCAGTAAGACCATAAAGTCCAGGGTCTAAAATTATCCTGCTGCATCACTGGATCCCAGCCCCTTTCAAAGGGGAACCAGGTATTCAGCCCCCTCCCCCTACTCTAGAGTACTAATGTGGCATTCTGGAGGTCTTCCCTTGGCATGACAAAGCCCCTGGATGCCCGCCACACCATTCATTATGAGGCACCAAGTGTTTTCTCCCTTGAAAAGTACATAAGAGCTGAAGCTGGAGGAAGTGATGAACTTTCCCATTTCCTCTTATCAACTATATGTGCTTTTCCAAGACTGAGATTGACACCTGAGCATCTCAAGAGAAAGAGAAGAAACCAAGAAGACAGGGGGAAAGGGGAGCAATTTAGGTGACTGAGGAACGCAGAATAGTTGGGTGAAAGAATAGGTGCCAAAGGAATCGGGGGAGAGAGAGGGCGAGTGTGTGTGTGCATGGACAAGCACACACACGAGAACCAGTGAAACAAATCCTCTTGAAATTGCAAAAGAAATCCACTGTAATTTTCATCAAATCACAAATCACATCTGTCTCTATCGGCTTATCTCAGATCACTGAAGCCTGGGGCCTCACATATGAAGCCCCAAGCCTACCTGGGTCGACCGCGCTGCTTCTTAGCTTCGTCTGTGTGGCGCCCGCGTGACGGAGAGCGGCTGCGAGCGCCACGGGGACTGCTGGAGCTGCGCAGGGTTCCCGTGGTGATCTTCTGGCTCTGCACAGCCACAGTGGAAGACGGAGTGGACGGCGGGGCATAAAGCATCCAGTCCGGGAGGTTCATGCTGGTGTCGCTGTTGGCTCGCAGCAAAGTGTGTGGCACCGCCAGGCTCTGGGAGCCGTCCCGACGCCGGCTGACGTATTGCGGGGTCTCCTGGAAAGGGACTGAAAGGGATGGCCATGTCAGAGGACAGATTTGAAACAGGAAAGCTGGGGAGAAGAACATCATGGTGATTTGTACCCTGCAACCAAAAGCCTTAACGGGTTGTGAGCACAGCTGGTGCAGACCTGTGTGTTATGCTGCAATTTCTTGTGGGAGGCTAGCATAGTTAAATGTTCAGGTGGTGTTGCTGGGCATGCCGTTTAGCTTCTTGGGACTCTCTCGTTTTTGGAAAAAAACATGTTTCTAGGTCATATGGTCGCACGGATGTGCTTGCAAACGTGTGGGAAATGCCTGTGGGAAACTCAGAAACCTGAGGGGTTGAGTGGGGACCCTTCTCCTGGAAGTGCCCCCAGAAGACCTTTTGTAATGCTGGCGGTCCCAATGGCTGTGAGCCTACCTGATAACCATGGCTATGAGCTGCCATTTAACATTTCCCGCAATGTCCTACAGTGTCCTACATAGCCTTACTATGGAGCACTGTGGAAAATCAAAATGGCAGCCCTCAACTTCCCACAATGTCCTGTAATGGTACTGTATTGGGCACTCTGGAGCATTGTGGGAAATTTAAGATGATGGGCAGGGTTTAGTGCAGGCGGATACCCCCTCCCCCACAAGATTCTGGGTCCTGGCAGCTGCCCAAGGGTGCTGAAACTGGGCCTGGAAAAGAGCAGGCAGGAAATGGCTGAGAGGAAAATGGAAGAGGTCAAGACACTGATAGCGTGGAGAAGATAATGACAGCAACAGCAGTGGGGAAAAGCTCAGCTATGAAAGTCAGGCTGTGTCTATCAGGGCTTGCAAAACATGCCAATTTCCTGCAAGTTAGCACAATTTTTAAGAGAGCCCAAATTATGTTTTAAAAGCTCCAGTAATGCAGCAGCCTGGATAAACAAGTGAATACCTAGGTGCCACCATTAAATGTCCAGTTACCTGGGATTTCTTCAGCGTTGGTCTCTGTGATGTCAACTAAGTGGCACAAAACAAGCAGTTGGTGCCATATCCTACTGCAGGCCTAAGGCCCCTACAAGCTTTCATTTACATTTTGGAATGTACACTTCGTGAATACTGCTAAGGCAGAAGACAGTAACATATAAATCAATTGTACAGTCTTGCCAAGGTTTTCTATTTACTTTATGAATAAAGAAAATGCAAAAACCAAGGTGTCATTTGTGAAAAGACGCTCAATGCTGAATTTAAACCAGTTCAGCTCTCATGGGCTACAGGCATCATAATGCTAAACCCTTGTTAGAATGAAGCAAGACTTTCCAAGGTTGTTCACTTCCCCCTCCTCACTCCTATTCTGGGCATGGCTGCAAAGCGATTAGAAGCTTCCACTTCTGTTTTAGATCAGAAGTTGTTTAGTACGTCGTCCAAATACTAAACTGTGGTGAATCTTAACTATGCTCAGTGAAACCAAACCAGCTTCATAAACCACAGTTTGAAGATACGTTGTTTCCACTAGTGATAGCTAAGATTAACCACAGTTTATAGTGTTTGGACAACCTGCAAAATTTACGTTGATCTAAAACAAAAGCAAACAAACATGAATTATTCCTTGCAGCTGCATTGAAGGTGAGGGTAGAGGAACATGAAATCCCAGGTGAGAGGCTGGGTTCATTTTCATAATGCTATATTGTGGCTTAGTGTTATGACCAGACATGTTATCCCCACAAAGTTCCCTGGGAATTGTAGTTGTGAAGCATTCGTTAAAAATTATTTTCCTCATTAGAGAACTACAATATTCAGGATGTTCATTGGTACTGGTGTGTGTGGAGGGGGGAATGGGTGTAGGGGAGGAAGTGTAGCCGTGTAGCCAAGAGGACTTACGTGTGAGTAGGCATGTTATCTAATTGCACTGCAAATCCTTTACGTTCGTAGTGGAGGAATGTTTACAGCATCCACCCTACAATCAAACTCACCAACATCTGAGTCCCGGTGGCTCTTGATCAGTTCTCCCAGCTCAAAATTCCCTGTAATGACCGCAACCTAACATGGAGAGAATATGTGTATGCACAATGTTTATTTTTCTTCAGGAGCGCTGACAGAACAGTACAAAACTAGGGATTTCTCAACTGGTTTGTTTGAGAAACTCAAGGCTGTGGTGATTGGATCCCTCCATTTGGCCCTCTGTCACTGGAATCCACTAGCTAACCAACGCAAGGCAATTTCTTAGCCCACCCTGAGGGCTAAAACTGGGGAAACTTGTGTCCACTTCAAAGTGGAGATTTCACATTATGGCTTGCTTCTTCATACACCCACCTCCCCAATCCCTGATCCTGAAAAATTAAATATCAGGGAGAGCAGTTTGAACATGGGTTTTCCCTGAGTTTTCTATGGTTTAATAGTACCACATCATCATCATCATGCTTCATATGAACCCTTGTCTGCAGCTTGGGGTGATGCAGCCCAGACACAGGTTTAGCACAGCCTTGTAAATAAGTCCACTAAAGTTACTAGACCGCCATTTATTTCTCTTTTTCCTAGTACAGGGTTGGAGCTCTTGCATCATCCCTGGGTTGCCTGGCAGAGGAGCGACGGAGAACCCAGTGCCAGCCTGTTCACTTACCTGCATGCCACTCCTCCTTACCCAAGCTAGCACACCTCACCTGCTATCTATGAGAATGTGTCCAATTCTTCACCATGCCTCATTCCCGTCCTAATCAAATATACACCCCACTTTCCCCCCACGGAGTGCAAGGTGGCCTACAAGGGACTCCCAGGCAATCTCCCGTCCAGGCGTTGGCCAAACGACTCCAGCATATCTGGAGAATATGGGCCTTAACTCATGCAGAGCTGAAAGGAATTCTGGGTCTTAACTTACTCAGTTTATACCACTGTATTGTCCAGGGCCTCATGCTGCAGATACGCTCACATTCTCTGACTCAGTCTAGACCCAGAGGCGGCTGCTTTAGCTGAGCTGCTGCAGGCCAAGGAGAGGTTTGCAGTATATCAGCTAAAGGGAGGGGCTGTGGCCCAGCAGTAGAGCATCTCCTGTGCATGCAGAAGCCCCCGGGGGGCGATCCCTGGCATCTCCAGGTAGGGCTGGGAGAACCCCCCCCCAGCCTAAATCCCTAGAGAGCCACTGCCAGTCAGAGAGAAATTACTGAGCTGGATGGACCAATGTCCGTTAGCTCAATATAAGGCAGCTTTCTATGACTTCTATGATTCTACAAGCAGGGCAGAGCTACTGGTCCTATTTGCCTTCAGAACTCCCAAGCACCCTTTTTTGCTACAGTATTTTGAACCAGGGCTAGGGGGACTGTGAGCTCCATCTGATGGTTTGGGGGATTTAGTGCAAGGAGGAGATGGAGAAACTGATCCCTCCTTGTGTCTCCTATGCTATGCAGAATTAATAACACTGAGGCACCAATGCTGGTGACAAGGTGAGAGCACCTAGTTCCAGATCTACAGAATCAGGCAGCAAAAGAAATGTACCTATTTCCTTGTGAGAAGTGCAGGGCAAAGAGTGCAGGGAAATCCCAACAAAATGAAACCAGGAAACTATTATTCCTTAGTATAATAAAGGTAAAGGGACCCCTGACCATTAGGTCCAGTCGTGGCCGACTCTGGGGTTGCAGCGCTCATCTCGCTTTACTGGCCAAGGGAGTCGGCATACAGCTTCTGGGTCATGTGGCCAGCATGACTAAGCCGCTTCTGGCAAACCAGAGCAGCACACGGAAACGCCATTTACCTTCCCGCCAAGTGGTACCTATTTATCTACTTGCACTTGATGTGTTTTCGAACTGCTAGGTTGGCAGGAGCAGGGACTGTGCAACGGGAGCTCACCCCATCGTGGGGATTGAACCGCCGACCTTCTGATAGGCAAGTCCTAGGCTCCGTGGTTTTACCCACAGTGCCGCCCACATCCCCCTTAGTATAATAGATCCACCTAAATCCACAAACACCCATACTGACATGGTCTAGGGCAGAGACAAGACATTCAGGAGCTCAGTCCTGTGATGTCTTGGTTCAGATTAGGTCAGTGTGCCCCACTCTCGCTCTCCCTTGAACCCCATTCACCACACACACCTGGAAGGCAGTCTGACCATGGTTGTTCTTGATCTCTTTGTTGGCTCCCCGGTACAGCAGGATGCGGGCACAGCTCTCCTGGGAGATAGGGGAGGAGAAAGAGTAGGAATAAATAAGGCACATCTTCTATCCATGCTGTTCTGGGTGGACAAGTTGCCAGCAGCTAGCTAGAGCAGAGACTGTTCACCTGTGGCACACCGAGTGCTGTGGGACTCCAACTCCCATCAGCCTCAGCCAGCACAGACAATGGTCAGGGATGATGGGAGCTGTAGTCTAACAACCTATGGCAGTTTACTGGTTAGCGACCCTTGATCAAGCAATCTGCAAAGGTGGCAAGAATGTGTGTGCATCAGTAAGTCCCAACATGGGTTAAATGAGATTAGAATTTATTATAAGACTACAGTGCAAAAAGTAATATTTACATCGATTGCTCTGCATGCTTTTGCCTCTGACTTCACCCACCATTGTCAAGTAACTCCTGGAAGGCTGCCCAGAAAATAATCCAGTCCTTGGGCTGAAAAAGGTCCCCCAACCTTGCTCTGAGTTCAGCCCATACTACCAATCACTTGAAGAGATAGTGCAAGGGTTGTTAAAGGTAAAGGAACTCCTGACCATTAGGTCTAGTCGTGGCTGACTCTGGGGTTGCAGCGCTCATCTCGCTTTATTGGCCGAGGGAGCCGGCGTACAGCTTCTGGGTCATGTGGCCAGCATGACTAAGCCGCCTCTGGCGAACCAGAGCAGCACACGGAAAGGCCATTTACCTTCCCGCCGGAGCGGTATCTACTTGCACTTTGACGTGCTTTCAAACTGCTAGGTTGGCAGAAGCAGGGACCGAGCAAAGGGAGCTCACCCCGTCGTGGGGATTCGAACCTGCCGACCTTCTGATCGGCAAGTCCTAGGCTCTGTGGTTTAACCTACAGCGCAACCCGTGTGCAAGGGTTGTTACGACTGCTGGGTCTTTCTCACTGCCCTGCCACTGTTCACTTCCTTGCAAAAAGCAGCAACAGCAATTGGTGGTACACTCAGGGCAGGACTTTAGGGCAGATGTCAAGAGCCCCAACTCAGCGGAATGATCAGGAGAGCCACTAAACACAGCAGGGCTGTCTCATCACATTTTGAACTCCATGAAGTAATACACATTATCATCTAAAGAGGAGGTGGAGGGGCATAAGAGGAGACAGACTTTGTGCTGGTCATCATGCCTTGCCCCACCCTCCAGCCCTAGGAGAACTGGGAAGAGGGAAGAGAAGTTCAGGGATGCTTTTTAAAAAAATAATTTGTTAAGTTGTGTGTCTTTGTTTCTCAATTTGTATTGTGTTATTTTATGCACTGTGACTTGCTGTTATTTTTATTGATTGTAGCTTAGAAATTATTTATTGTAATTGTTAAAGAGTGAATTTCTGTTTAATCATTATTTGCTGATACGTAATTTTATTGTGTACTATTATGTTCTAATGGATTACTGAATATTAGTTTATTTGATACAAGTTGTTTATTTTAAAGTTATGGTTTTTTTAATGGCATTTTTGCACTGGATCAGATTGTTAAACGGCATGTGATCTTTGTTGTTTCTTCAGCTTGCAAACAGCCTGGTGTATAGCAATATAGAAAGGCAGTATACAAATTAAAAAGTGAAATGAAATAAGGCCTACACTATAAAGTGACCTAACTGCAGCACTGGCAGCAACAGCAAAGAGGAAGTCTATCGGGGTCTCTTTGAAATTGGACGGCAGGTCCTTGTTGGGCTTTGGCCGATGACCCAAAACGGCAACCCCTGACTCAGTGCAATTCCTCCCCGCTACCTGCCCACTTCCCACAAGTTCCATCCCAAAAAGGAAAGGCAAATTGGATTGAACACAGCAAAGGCATCGGCCTGACCATTCTCAAACTGTTGTATGTATGGGGGTTGGGGATCAATTTCGCCCATGTTTTAATGAGAAACTACCAAAAGCGCACTTCACAGAACCAAACCAGTATGTGAACCGGAACACAATCGTTCTTTGAAATCGACACTTCTCCGAATATTGCGATGCAGTTCGTCAACCAGACAAGATGTACAAAAATGCATTATATATTAGGAATTTTTTTTTTTTTGCACAATTATGTATTGCTGGGGGAAATGTGCAATACAACGCTGACCAATTTTCACGAGATTTTTTTTTTTAATTAAACAAATCACAAATTGCTGCAGGAAAGTGGAGAAACTCAAATTTAAAGATTTGGAAAAACGAGAAACCAGAACAGAGAGGGATGCCCATCCCTACAGGGCATGTTATGTGTGCTGCATCTTCTTTTTCTACTTCCGCCATTCCTACCTTGTTGTAGAGTGCGCAGATGTGTAGTGCCGTGTTTCCGGACGCATTCTGTGCCCCAGGCTCGGCGCCGTAGAACAGCAAGTGCTCCAAGTGCTGTGAGTGTCCGTGCTGGCAGGCCTGGTACGTGGGGAAGCAGAGGTCAGGGATGGAAGATGTAGGCTAGATGGTCAGATGGACAGGTGCCAAGTCACAGCCACCCCCCTCAATCTTTAGGCTTGGAGCCAACCCTGGCAGGAGACACACACAGGATGTAAAATGGGTAACCTAGCCCTCTCAAGCACACAATCCAGGGCTGCCAGACAGGGCATCTCAAGAGCGCCTGGAAGCTCGGCCGCTATATGCAGGCCCTTACCTGGTGTATCTCTTGCCAGCCATTCTCGTCAGTGGCGCCAATGTGGGCTCGGTTGTAGAGCAGAAGCTCGCAGCAGCGCGGGTCACCACCAACCATGGCTGTGTGGTAGAGCGGAGTCAGCCCGCGGCGGTCCTTGTAATTGGGTGAGCCTCCCAGGTCCAAGAGTGCCTGCGGGAGGAAGACAGGCCGGCGTGAATGACAAAGGCAGGTTCAGCCCAGGGTTGTTTCATGCCCCTTGAGGAATGAAACATATTGCTCCTCTTGCAGTAGCTTATTGTATGGGCTTTTGAAGGCGCACCTGTTTACACAGGCTTTCTCTTGCTCAATAATAATAATAATAATAATAATTTATTTATACCCCGCCCATCTGGCTGGGTTTTCCCCAGCCACTCTGAGTGGCTCCCAACAGAATATTAAAAACACAATAAAACATCAAACATTAGCACATCCCCATTCTTTTAATAATTTTTGGTCCAATTGTCCCCTTATGAATGCTTTGATGTGCTAAAGAGTATTTGAAAAAACATTGTTCTGGAGTAAGCATATAGGTATGTAACGAATGAAGCTTTGCAGGGTTAAATAAAGAGAAAAATGGTGCAAAAAGTATAAAGATAGAGGTAATCTATATTAGACAGAACAATTTAGAAAGAGTAAAAATTTCGAGGTCTTAGAACAAAGGAAGGAAGTCAATATGTGTATATGTACGTAATGATTAGAATGATGATATGGTTTTATTTGTAGATGTGTGTTTTGTTTTGTTTTTTGTGGGTTTTTTCTCTTGTGTTTTGTTTTGTTTTTCTTGTTTGTACTGTTTAATTTTGGATTCAATGTTTGTAATTTTTGTTGTAAATTTGCATTGAAAATATTTTTTTTAAAAAATCAAACATTAAAAACTTCCCTAAACAGGGCTGCCTTCAGATGTCTTCTAAAAGTCAGATAGTGGTTTATTTCTTTGACATCTGATGGGAGGGTGTTCTACAGGGCGGGTGCCACTGCCAAGAAGGCCCTCTGCCTGGTTCCCCATGACTTCACTTCTCGCAGTGAAGGAACCACCAGAAGACCCTCAGAGCTGGACCTCAGTGTCCGGGAAGAACGATGGAGGTGGAGACGCTCCTTCTTGACTTGAATCTCCTGTTTTAATTTCTGCACTGTATTAATTGGATTGCTTTATTGCATATTTTAATCACATGTGCTTATACCTCAATGTTTGTGTCACTGGTTTTTATTATTGCATACTGCTTAGAAACCTATTTTGGCATGAAGCTATATATACATATATAATTATGATTAATAACAACATAGAATTGTAGAGTTGGAAAGAACCCTGAGGGTCATCTAATCCAACCCCCTGCAATGCAGGAATCTCAACTAAAGAGTGGCTGGGGAAACCCAGCCAGATGGGCAGGGTATTGATAATAAAATTATTATTATTATTGTAAAGCATCCATGACAGATGGCCATCCAATCTCTGCTTAAAAACCTCCAAGGAAGGAGAATCCACAATTTCCCAGGGGAGTCCGTTCCACTATTACTGTCTGGGGCAAGTGGCAAAGGGGAGCAAGTAAGGAGGAGGCCAGAGATCGTTGAAAGCCTCTCAGTTCCAGCCCAAGAGAAAATAACTTAGCTGATCAACATGCAGCCTCCAAAAGCGTGACTCCTCCTAAAGTGCAGGCAGTGGCTCTCCCCACAAAACATGCACCATAGCTGTGGTCTTTTAAATGACAGCCTACCGAACATGGCAGCCCCTGCACAGAGACACACTATGGATCCACAGACTGAAAGCCAGAGTGGCCCCTTCTGTGACCCTTTGGCTAGCAAATTCAGCTGGCATGGAAACCCCACCATTTTGGATTATGCTTAACAGGGGACGTCAGAAGATCTGCACGCGATACAAATCCTGACATTAGTTTGGCAGCTTCTTGCGGCAGTGACCTGTCCCAGCAAAATATTGTAAGAGCCTCCAGGCAGAGATCTGGCCCTGACATAAGAATGTAAGATGCTTTGAGCAGGGACCGCTCTTCTTATACTTCTCATATATGCTTATATATAACAACAAAAGCATAAGGAGCTGGGAAGGTGGAGGAGATATGCTGCCGCTGACATTTTCTTCCGCTCCCACATCTTTATTCTCACATCTCCCAGTACAGTACTGAGAAGGAATTGGCAATTGGCATTACCATCAGGGCTGGGTAGTGGTGGGAGCACACAGCTTTGTGTAGTGCTGTGGCTCCATCTCTTGCCCGGAAGTCTATGTGGGCACCGCCAAGGCATAGCAGCCGGATCACGTCGATGGTCCCATCCAGCTGGGCAGCTAACGTCAAAGGCGTCTCTGCAGGGAAACCACAGGGTTACTATTGTGAGGAGAGGGGCGGGTTGTGTGGTGGGCACCCCAGGCTCCCCGACTCCCCCGCTTTGTGTGCCCCCTCGATAGTTACCGCCAGTGTCGGAATCGTGGTAGTTGGGATCCAGCCCTTTGTCCAGGAGCCGTGCCACTTTCTCGGCCGATCCATGCTGAACGTACTCCAGGAACTTCTTCAATCCCGTCTGGGGAAAGAGTTGCCAGTGACAGCCATTGTGGGGCGGGAAAGGGAGGGGACAGAATACTGCAGGTTGAAAAGAGGAACACAGTGGAGCTGGGCCTCACGCTTAAGCCTCCCAGTGTGTCTTGCGGGCATGAGGGGCTCAAGCAGGGATACAGATGTTTCCTGCCTGCAAGGGCTCCGCTATTCATTTCCATGGAGAGTCCCAGGTGTGCATTCTTTTGCATTCTGGCTTATTGAATGCAACCTTCTAAATAAGCTCACGAAAGTTACTAGCCTGTTTATTTAACTAGCCTGCTAAGAAACTACAGTGGTACCTCGGGTTAAGAACTTAATTCGTTCTGGAGGTTCGTTCTTAACCTGAAACTGTTCTTAACCTGAGGTACCACTTTAGCTAATGGGGCCTCCCGCTGCTGCCGCGCGACTGCCGCACGATTTCTGTTCTCATTCTGAAGCAAAGTTCTTAACCCGAGGTACTATTTCTGGGTTAGCGGAGTCTGTAACCTGAAGCGTCTGTAACCTGAAGCGTCTGTAACCCGATGTACCACTGTAATGGCTTGCAGCTCTATGCTAGCTCTGAAGCAGCAAAGGGGTGGCTTTTATGTCAATCAGAATACTCTCATAATTTGTCTGATCTGCACAGTATTTCTGTAGCAGAGCATACACTGCAATGGAGTTGGAATGCTGAAACTGTACTAAAATATGGGATTTTTAAAGCCAGCTGCTCTCCGGACAGAGATTTTTATTTCTATGGTGGGGTTTTGGAGGTGGGGGGTGGAGATGTTGAAAGGTCTTTCTTTTCTCACCTTAGTGTGGAGTTTTGCCAGCTGCTTCTCATCCAGGTTGGTCTGCTTGTAAACTCGGGTCTTGTAGCGGAACTGGAAGAAGTGAGGAAAGGGGAGAGAGGGGGCTGTTACTGCAGTTGCACATCATGACACCTAGCCATCTCTCCAGAGGCATGTCCCTCAACTCTAATCTCACACTTCCATAAGAAGCTCTCAGGGTGCTTCAAGCAAGATGAATTTCCCACACAGAAATCACTTCTATACAAGGACCTTTAAGTGTGGTTCGTCACTGACGGAGACTAGGACATGTATCAGGCAGGCAATACATGCTCTGTCACGTGTGGCAAAACTAAATACAATTTCCTCAGTGCCCTCCAGCATTTCACATATTACAACAGGGATACACTGCTATACTTCTCACATCCCAGTTCTTATGCCATGGTTACTGCCTAAGATAGGAAAGGTCCCCTCCACACTGAATACAGAACATAGGAAGCTTGCGTTATATCAAGATCAATGGTCTATCTAGCTCAGTATTGATGCCAGCTTTTTTGGACTACAAGTCCCATCAGCTGCAGCCTGGGGCTGATGGGAGTTGTAGTCCAAAAAAAAGCTGTAAGGCACCAGATTGGGGAAGGCTGGTTGGTGTACATGGACTGGCAGACACGCTCCAGGATTTCAGGCAGAAGCCCACCCTGGAGATATCAGGACTGAACCTGGGACCTTCTACATGCCAAGCACATGCTCTGTCACTTGAGCTACAGCTGCTCCCCAGTGCTCTTCTCCACCTGATGTGTGGGCTGCGTCCATTTACTCTGCCACATTGTGCCCTGAACTGTTTTAAAAGCCAGGAAGGCGTTGATTCTTTTCGTTAAAGCTATGCTAGAAAAACTTGACCGTTGCACACTGCACCGTAAACACTTCAAAGAGAACTTCATCAGCTGAAATATGTGAAATGGCTGCAGAGCACGCAGTACTTTAGAGCACGGCGTGCCACTTTCATGTCCAGGCGTGTGCATTTCCGTGCAGGTGCACTAGAGACAAGGCAGATCCACACCATACATTCAAGGCACATCCTATGCCTCTTTAAGACACACAGCTTTCCCCAAAGAATCCTGGGAACTATCGTTCCCCCTGCACACAGCTTCAAGTTCCAGGCACCCTTAACAAACTACAGTTCCCAGGATTATTTAGGAGACGTAACGTGCTTTAAATGTGCGCCGGGTGCTCTTGAAATGTATGGGGCAGATCTGCCCAATGTGTCTGGCCCTCCACGCAACCACAGATTTAACATCTATAGATCTGGAAGAAGAATGTCAACTCCAGATATCTGTATGATTCAGTACCTCCCACTCTTCAAGTAGTGCCTCGAGACATATCTATTTTCTCAAGCCTTCTCTAATTCGCTGGATTCATCTCTCTCTCTCTCTCTATCTCTCTGTTGCTCCCCCCACACCTTCCTTTGCCTCATATGAGTCTATATATTTAGAATGCAAGCCTATGGTTTCATCATTGCTAATCTTAGGTTTTATACTGAATGCATACTGGGGCAGAACCAGAGGCAGCAAGTCATTCTTCAGTTTCATTTGAAATCAATGGGATAGATTAGTCATTACAAAGTCTCGTTGATTTCCGCGGGGCGGCGGCGGCTCCAGCTTCACTAACTTCTGGATCCAACTCACCACATGTTTTTATTTAGAGCTGATGTATTGATAGGTATCCTTGATGTGTGGCTATGCACTCATGAAACAGACCATTTTGTGATATACATCATGTGTTGGGTCCAGCTAAGTTTTACTCAGGGTAGATGCACTGAAATTAATGGACCTCAGCTGATGGCCTAGTTGGCTAAAGCGTCATGCTGATAACACCAAGGTTGCAGGTTTGATCCCTGTAAGGGACAGCTGCATATTCCTGCATTGCAAAGGGTTGGACTAGATGACCCTCAGGGTCCCTTCCAACTCTATGATTAACTCAAGTTAATTGTGTCCATTGGTTTCACTGGGTCTACTACGAGTGTAACTAACATTAGACACAACCCTTAACGGGACTTTGGTCCCATCTGGTACCTGAGGCTCTCCTACTTGACCTTCTCCTTTAGAGTTCCTGGCTTAAAGAGGAAGAGGGAAAAGTGGCAGATTGTAGGCCTGGGGTTTTTATCTGAATCAAACCCGGTGTGTGTGTGGCAAAAGGAGCTTTTGCCCTTTGCCTCCCAAAGTGGGTCCTCAGTGCCTACCCAAAACAAAGAACCCCTTGAAAAGGGCTAGTCTGACCAGCAGTGGTTCTTCAGGTACTCAGACAGGGATTGTTCATATTACCAACACCTGACTCTTTTAAACTGGAGAATTCAAGGATTGAATGCAAGACCCTCTGCATGTAAGGTATAGTGATAGTCCGTCCTCCAAAATTAGTATATGTCCTTCCTGTAGCCTAAAAATCTAGATTACAAATCTAGGGTCCTACCAACCAGGGACATACAATTAACATTCCCACATTTTATTTTGCTGTGGCACATTTAATTCAAATTTGTCACTTTTTATTTCCCAAACATCATCCTCATCCCTATTATTATTATTATTTCTAATGACCGATGAGTATTTGCATGCGTAATGAATGCGGTTACTTGAAAAATATTGCCTGTACTGTTGTCATGAAATCTCATACTGATTGAGAGAAAAACCCATCATGGAAGAGAAGAACCAGGAATATCTGTTGGGATTTTGTTTGTGTTTTTCCAGAGAGTGGAAGGTAGTGGGACAGAGCTACTTACAAAGTGTATTTGCTCATCCACCATTAATTCTGATCAAACAGGTCTGGCATGTTTTTGTAGTTTCCAAAACTTGCAAGACCCATTTGGTCAAAGATTACCGAGGGACTAATTTTTTTTTTTAAAAAATGACTGTTTCTACTATATGTTGCAATGGGTCTATCATACCAATTTTCACTATCTTTCCTCTACCTCCCAACTATCTTAAAACAAAACAATTATCTGTCTCCAGATTTAAGTTGATAAAGGCTGGAGGGAAAGACACCCAACTTTCAAAACACTGGGTAAAAGGCTTCCCCCTTTTATTTAAAATAGTCATATTTTCTCTTATTGCCTGACAACAGGCCTACAAAGCAACTGACATGCTTGGTTCACACATAATGCTAAGCTATGGCTTGTTGAATCAAAGTGTGGTTTGTTAGAATGCTTGAACCTAACTCAGTAGATTAACCATGGTTGATCTTTCTAGCAACAAATCATGATGTAAACCAATGGTTTGTTATTGGTTTAGAAATGGTAGCTTGTTCTAACTACGGTTTGGTGTTATGTTCAAAATGGACAACCTTGGTTTGTTGGATCATTCAAGGGGAAGAACAGCTGAAGAAGAAACCAAGTTCTAGAGAAAAAAGCTGTGGCTTCTTTTCTTGTCTGAGGGACGACTCTTGTGGCTCAAGCCATGGTTAAAGCAAATTATGGTTTAGCTTCATGTGAAAACGCAAAGAGAAAATTAAACACTCAATAAACATAATATTCTAAGGCAGTTGGGGCCTGTGTGCAATTATAGAAAATGCTCTTTCCCTATTGCCTGTTGCCTGCTGCTCAGTGACTGGGCTGATGGTGAATAAGGGGTTTGCTGCACCCTGGAACTGCATGGCCTAGTAACCAGGACCAGATAGTCCCAGGTATAGGATCTTCTCCTCACTCAGGTACCTGGGCAGTTACTCACTGCTTCTCAACAGCAGTGGTGCGTAACTGATGAAAAGCTTTAGAGTGTGGGAATGATATGATCACTGCCTAGTCTTGTGGTGGGAGAAGGGGCACCCAGAGGAAATAATCTTCCTAGCAGAGTCTTCCAAATCATGTCTGAGCCTCTGTTGATCTTACTGATATTAGCACTTTCGTTGGCTCTGCTTTGTAACTCTGCTTTGTATTATTTATACAACTGGTCATTGTAAGCTGCCTTGAGGGGCTGAAAGGTACTATAAAAATATTTTATAAATAAAAGCATTTTAAAAGCATGTGTGTGTGTGTATTGGGGTGGGGGATAGCACTGACATCTCCTTTGAAACACTTTTACACGGCCTGGGCTATTTGTTTTTATATTGGCGCCCCCTTTCCGCTGGCAGTCCTCCCTTCTGACTACAGTATGCTGTAGGACCAGCAGACTTACCTCCAGGTAGGGCACTCCCTTCTCGAAACTCTGTGGGTACTCGCGCAATAGGCGCTCTTCGTCCAGGAATTTGGCATCCCGCCCATTGGTGGCTGGCTGGAAAAGCCCATAGTTCAGCACGTCCTTGAGGCTTTCATTGAGAGTGCAGAGGATCTGTTGCTTTGCCACCCAGATAGCCGCATCAGGGTTGAAACGTAGGCATTTCTGAAATGGTTTTGGGCCAGTGGGAGAGGGAGGGGTGGAATTGAGAGCAAAAGGAATGCATCAAAATGGCACAAAGTGGCACCTTGTTTTGAGTTTGCTCTAAAGCAGTGTTTCGGCCCTTTTAAATCTGGTTTATTGATCCACATCCTCTCTTTCTTCCAAGGGACTCAAGGCAGCTTACAGCATTCTGCCCCCCCATTTTATCCTCGCTACAACCCTGTGAGGTAGGCTAAGCCAACGTACCTAGTGATCACTTTTCCAAGGTCATCCTTGGGCATCAAGGTCATCAAGCTTAATGGCTGAGAGGGGATTTGGACCTGGGTCTTGACCACTCTAATCACGATGCCACACTGGCTTAAAAAGAAAAAAGGGGTTTTAATACTGATCTTTCTACATCCTGGGCTCTAAATTTTGTGATGGTGGGTGGGGGGGGGAGTGGTAAGATTACATAACGTGGGGAATGAGCACAGAAGAGTCAGGATCTAAAAAAGAGGTAGCTTAATAAATTTACAGTTTTTTGATTGTAGAACAAGGTTGTACAAGAATATTCCTTTTGCTCAGCTAATTTAGTTCACAGAGAGGGGGCTCTTTGACCACCTGTCCCACAAAAGTCATGTTGGGGAGAAACTATTATAAAGGTGATTTAACTGTCAGCACTCCCAGACCTTATGCGTTTCACATCCACATCATATATTTAAAGCTGGGAACTATAGCTCTGCGCGGTCAGCACCCTGAGTAAACTACAGTTCCCAAGACTTTCCATTACCATTAAAGTGCTATAATTGTTAAATGTATGGTATGGTTGTAGTTGTGAACAGATCCCGTAACTGGTTGCTGATGTTCACTGTAATTTTTTTAAATAAAAACCCCCCTTCTTAATAAAAATCAGCGCTTTTCTGTTCATCCCAGCTGCCTTTGCATTCATCAGCCAGGAGAACACTAGAATTATGTTTTCCCACACCGTTGTGCAGAATGCAGCCTGAGTATTTTCCATCTTATCTCCGCAAATGAAAGGGACAGAGATTGCACTTTTTAAAAACGAAAAACAAAAAGCACTGTTAATTGAAAGCTGAAATCCAGGCTACGGGCCTGCAGTCTCCCTGAGGGGACAAAGTCCCTACAGGCCTCCTGCAGCTATTGCCTGGGGCAGGCCTAATTTCGAGTGATTCCTCAACAGAGAATTCCAGGCAAAATCTGAGAAGTAATACAGACATTGAGCTACCAAGAATTTCATCGTAAAACGAATTACAAGAATGGTGACAGAGGGCCTATCTGTAGGCAGCCTCTCTGTTTGTGTGTGTGGCAATGGCAGTGTCTGTTGTAATGCACTGTGTCTGAGGTGCCTGCAAACCTGCTTTCACCCTGGTCAAGTCTTTAGCTGACCCATACCTGACGTCATGTATGCCCTACATATATAATGTCAGATGTAGGGGTGGTGGGTGTGGCTTGCCAAAGCGGTCTTGCTGGCCGAATGCTGGGCCTTGCCGGCCAAATTAGGCCTGGTGGGCCTAATTAGGTGCACAGGCCAGAGGTTCAACACCACGGGGATAGACAGTATATGTTGTCCCAAGTCTTCCTCTCACTGCCTCTGGATGTATATTATTATTATTATTATTATTATTATTATTATTATTATTATTATTATCGTGCCCTTCACCTAGGTGGGATACGGCAATTTAAAATACAACACCAAGAGTATGCAATATGTACTCTTCTTTCATCCCCGATGCGCTGTCACTGCCTATCCTGACAGGCAGGCAAGACACAACGCCTCTTCCCATCAAGGAAATTGCTAGGTTGAGAACGCAACATGCCAACTTGATTACTCCGATTTACATTTGCGGCAGGGGCATTTGAGCCGCGCGTGGCGCAGGCCACGTCCAAAGGGATGGTTCCCTGAGTCTCAGGCATGCTCCGTCAGCAGCAGCGCCTGCCAGTCACTGGGTGCATGCGCCCCATGGCCTCCTCTGCCACATGCAGCGGCTGTAGGAAACGTGCGGGTACCCGTGATGAGGGTGCAACGGGCCAGAACGGCAACATATTTATACAAAACGGACCCACACATAGTACTCTTGCAAGAATCTCGTAAAGCAGACAGGAAAAAACCTCCTTATTTACACAGTCATGGGTCGGTTTCTGATTTGATCTGCTTTTCCTTAGGAGGTCCCTGTTTTCACTGGAGAAATGTTGGAGGGTATGCATTTGACTCAAATGGGATTGGTGCTCCCGCCTTTTGCTCTTTTTACGGCACCAGGAGTTTCTCTGCATGGCTCTCAACTCACGTTGGCACCAATACTCTCTCTTTCCAACTACCTCCCTGCCTCCTTCCCTCACCCCTCCATCTTCCAGGGTCAGATTTGGGGAGTGGGGGGAGGAGAGGGGGTCATGAAGGGACAACCAGCCAGACACATGGTGGCAGTTCCATCCCTGTTTCCATGGTCACAACAATTTGTGATCTCTAGCAACGGTTTCCATGGTTGCCCCTGTGAATAGAAATGGGACCCAAGATGAAGGGGGAGAACAGCTTTAAAGAATCAGTAAAATGTTATGGGTTTGGGTGTTGCTGTTTTTTGTGTGGGGACCGAGAAAAAAGAAAGGGGGCCTTCTCCAAAATAGTGTAAAGACCAACAAACAATGGCCTTTGGGTAGCTTAATGTAATATTCACATTTTAAACCCCATCCTCCGAAACACTGTGTACACAGAGGAGAAGTGGTGTTATACATATATGGTGTGTGTGTGGATATGAAGATGCAGGAATAGAGGACTCAAACGGCAACGGCTAAGTGAAAGAGACTAAAGGTTACTTTAGCCAGCTCTCATTAAGGCTCCATCTGCCCTATATATTTAAAGTACTTTCATGCCGCTTTTGACAGACGTGGCTTTCCCCAAAGAATTCTGGGAACTGTAGTTCATGAAGGGTGCTAAGAGATGCTAGCAGACCCCTATTCCCCTCACAGAACTACAAATTCCCAGAGCTCCCTGGGAAGAGGGACTGACTGTTAAACCGCTCTGGGAATTGTGACTGTGAGAGGAATAAGGGGCCACAGGGGGCGTCCCTGGCATTTCATCTGTACAATATTTGGGCCAACTCTGAACACCATCTAGAACAGACATGTGTTCTTCTAGAACAGTGTTTCTCAAACTTGAGTCCCCAGCGGACTACAACTCCAATCATTCCTAGCTGGCAGAAGCAGTGGCCAGGGGTGATGGGAGTTGTAGTCACATTTGAGGTGATTTATAAACTATTGGGCCATATCCAGCACTAGTCCTACCACTGGACATCATTAGCTTAAGTTCACTCATTTCAATGGAACTACTCAGAGGAAAACTTAGTTGGATACAGCCCATTGTTCTTATTCTAGAAGTATGGCCATAAGTCCTACTTTGCTGAGGGCGGTGTTTTATTTGACAGCCCTTCTTTTTTTTTGAAAGAATATCTAGTCCAAGCCTGGTTTAAAGACAAAAAACCTTAAAGACGGGGACCGGGGGGCGGAGAATGAAGTTGCACATTCACCACAGCGAACAGCTACATAGTGGATTAAGCAGCCATTCATGGGTCACCTGCTCATACTCTCTCCTCTGCTGCAATGAAAAACATTACATTGCTATTTAAAGTATAGTCATTATTTCTAAATGTGCATGAATGCATGCAAATTAGCAAATGCAAATTTGTTGCAAGAAGTGCATCTTCTTCTATTTGGCAAAATTCACCCTTTAGTAGCAGCAGTAGCAGCAAGGCTGGTTCCAGGTTTCACCAGGCTCTTGACAAAATGTCTTCTGATGTGCCCCCTCTCTCCACCTGGTAACAGCGGCAGAGGTAGCTGCGGATGGCTGCTCTCTCTCACAATGTCCCAGAACAATGCTGTGTTGGAGATGCTGAGGGAAATCAAAATGGTGGCTCCTACACCCAGTTGTTTTTAAAAGCCGGGGGTAAGGCCGTGGTGTGCCCTGACAACTCCCAAAGGCTGCTGTGTGCTGACGCTGGGCCTAGCAGCAGAAACAGTAGTAGCAGAAGCAAGATTATACTTCCAGGGTGGATGTTACTCTTGAGAAGTGGTTCACTTCTCAAAAGAGATGTACAGGAAGACACAACATCAGACCCAGAACTGTGGGGTTGTAGGTTTACCGCCTTATGACAAAGACGTTCCACATATACTCAAAAGTTCTCTTGCCTTTTTCAGTTTTTTTCAATGTGTTCTGGGATTGAGCCCCACAAACATGGACCCCAGAAGTAGTGGGGGCTGTGAGGACGGGGGGGGGGGGCAAAGAGGGGTACAGCTCCCACAAAGAATGGCCAGGGATGTTGACCCCTTCCACAAGGATGACCTGGCATATACAATGTTGTCAAAAGCCGATTCGTGTCCTTTCGTTTTTCCTTTGCTCAGTTGCCAAGCCGCTTAAGGTTTCTTTCTTTTTGTTTCCATTGTGAGGAACTCATTTTCCACAATGATGAAGAGTATAATTTATGACCTCATGACTAGCCCTTTAAATAAGCAGATGTAGAAAATACACCTGAAAAGTAAGCAGAACTCAGGAAGTCCTTGACCACCTCATCTTAAAAGCAAGGTCCAGGTCCACAGACACATTTTTTCAAGGTGATACGGAAGTCATAGAGTGTGGACTTTCTGGGTTTAAGAATACTACGGCTCACTCACAAACCCCTAGAATAGGGTCGGGCAATAAAAACAAATTAAAAAGCTAATAAACCCTAATATGCGGGGTGTTTTTGGTGTGTGTGTGTGTGTGTGTTAGAGAGGCTCGCATCAGTGTGCTCTGCCAATGTGGTATAGTGGATGGACAGCTGGACCAGGGTTCAAATCCCACTCAGCCATTAAGCACACTGTCTCCCAGCCTAATCATACATCAGTCATAGGGGTTGTTGTGAGGATAAACAAGGGGAGAGAATCATGAGCGCCATTTTGACATCCTTGGAGGAAAGGTGTGATACAAATGGAATCATCGCCGAGTGAGATGAAGAAGGCATGTACACAGGCAGCGAGACTACTGGGGTGCCCAGGGAGCGGCTGTGCAGCCATGCAAGGACCCTAATGGCAGGCAGGGGGGAAAGGGAAGGGGGGGCAGGGAAAAAACACTTCGCCTAGGTCTGCAGATAGCTCTCCAAATCAAAGGGTTGCTGGATAAAAGGACTGGTGCTGGTGGCAATGTCTGTATGTGTGTGTGTTGCTGAGTGTCCTGGTTTTATTGCTAATGAAGTGAGGAAGGAATAAGTTCCCTTTAGTGCTGAGCTAAGGATGAATCCAGTTCTGCATTAATTACCCCTCTAGGGACTGAGGTGGTGGTGGTGGTGGGGTGTGTGGAGCCCAGCCAAGAAGGGAAGCCCCACTTTTATTTGTCCATCAGCCACAGACCTTCCTGGGCAGCATTGCAGAATCAAGGAACACACATCCCTGTCCACAAAACTCTGCCCATTTAACCGAATCCCTCCTTGAGCAACCCACGCTGCGCAGATTATATCATGTCCATCTGAGGCACAGGGGAAAGGAGCAAACAAGGAGCCCTATATCAGGAAATCTACCCGATTACTGAAACGATTTGGTAAAATCCTGCCCAACTGCCTCATCACCATACTCTACAACAGATGTGGAGAACCTGTGGCCTTCTGGATATTGCTGAAGTACAAGTTCTGACATCCCATTGGGGGCTGATGTTCAACAACATCTGGGAGGCCACTTTAAAACATATTGGGACGACCCAATGTCTCTCATCCTTGCTCTTCGATACCTAACCCTAAGTACATGTAACTGAAACGACAACATATTCTCAGTGTTGGCTCCGGGTTTTGGAGAGCCTTGTGCAAGACCTTCTGACCCGTTCCCTCCCAGTGAGTCTAACTCCATGCTGCCATTATCACAAACTGCTCCCCCTTCTCTTCCTCATCTCTGCTGCCACCTGCATGCCTTCCAGGCAGAGAGCCAAGGAGCAAACAAGACACTGGCATCTACTTATATACCAATCTTATCTGGGCAGCCAGAGCAAGAGCTGAACAAGCAAGCGGACTGCAGCTGTGAAGAGGAGGAGCAGGGACTACCTGATCGTGCCAACCCTGCATAATCTGCTTCCATTTTCCTTCTTGTAACCCCTCAGGGCAGAGACCAGCACTCAAACTTGCTACAGCACCTATAGATGGCACTATTACTATTGCTATGAAAGGGCCATAGCTGAGTGGCGGAGCACCGAAAATTTCATGCAGAAGGTTCCAGGTCCAATTCTGGGCATCTGCAGGTAGGGCTGAGAAAGATGGGAGTCCCTTACGAAACTGCAGAGAGCTACTGTGAGTCAGTGTAGACAATACTGAGCATGATAGACCGTCTGACCCAGTTTAAGGCCGATTCCTAGGTTCATCGCAACCATCTAGATGGCTAGAATTACGCCACAAAACACAAAAGCGTGTCAGCTAGGGATGGTGGGGTAGAGACGGCAAAAATTAATTTTGAAACCGGTAACTCAGCATCGCTTGTCGCTCTTGTCTTCAGTGGGTCGGAATTTCCCCCCAATGCTCAATATAGAGCTCGGCTAGATTCTTTAAAAACACACAAAATATCCTCCACACTTGCCTCCCGCTACACCTCAGCATGCACCTGGGCACAGGTGAGCTTCCATGCCTCTCCCGCACTCCGTCCCCTCTTTGGTTCCTCACCGTCTGGTGCAGGTCAGGAATGCCAATTCGGAAGACCATCATACTGAAGTGTGCGTCCTCGGGTACCGACATGGAGCGACTGTGGTCAGGGTTAGCGGGGCTGGCCGGCGGGCTGGGCCCCTCGTGGGAGGTCTCCGAGCCCGACTCCCCCTCGGGGCACTGGGAGAGGTGCTCCTCCTCCTCCGCACTTGATTCGGGGCTCTGGGGCATCGTCGGGGGCGCTGGGCACCATCACTGGCTGCACTGCAGGGATGGGGAAAGAGAAAGAGATTAAAGGTTACCTCTGTGGAGGAGCATTATAAGAGATGTGCAGCCGCTTGTCTTCCTTCTGGGCTCCCCATGGGCATCTGGTTTGGCCATGGTTATAACAGGATGCTGGTAAGATGGACCACAGGCCTGATCCAACAGATCTCTTTTTACGCCCGTAGTGGTAAGGGGACAGGGATGGCCTCTACAGCACTGCTCTACCAAGATGTGATCTCCTAACACACACGTATTCAGATACAGAAATATGGCCTTTGAATAATGCATTCTGAGCAAGCGGGCACAGACCCAAATGTGCACACACACACACACACTCACACACAAACCAAGGCTGACAGGCAAGTCGAGCAAAAATGAGGCCTCTCTTCTCTTGCTTTCTCTGCTATACCGACACAAAACAAAGACATGCTAAGGCGTGCAGACAAAAACATGCAGACATACAGTACTATGACTAGAGTGGAATCTAGTCCAGAATCTTTGTTCTGTGGTTTCACCTGGTGATGAAGTGAGTTCAAATAAATCCATTACAATCTATTGGAGCCTCACAGGGTAGCCCCTCTGGAATATGTCTCTCTCTCTCTCTCTCTCTCTCTCTCTCTCTCTCTCTCTCTCACACACACACACACACACACACTCACTCTGTCTGTACTTGGCTACCCAGCGCTTAAATACACGACCTTTCACAACCCCTTTCAAAAACATGCATTGGGAGAGGATCCCTAACTTGGCACAGAGAGAGAAATACAGGACAAAACCTTATCAATACAGGATGTAGCACTCTACACTGGAATACAGGACAATCCTGTATTATACAGGACAGTTGGCAAGCCTAGCTGGAATCTACTTTCACCACCCACCCCACAGCTTGTGCCACACAGGAGGGTCCAATTATGTTTCTTCAGTTGCTGCTCCTTCCCTGTGTTTAATACAACTCCGTTCACTAACACTGAGCAAGAGGAGTGGAGGGGGAGGCTGCAGTCAGTAAGCCCCAAACGGGGGGGGGGGGGGGGGATGGGCAGACACAATCCCACCCCCCACTATTGTACCAGGGATCGGGGTTGAGGGGAAGTAGGGGGTTGCATTTCCTACATCAGCCTTTGGCTTATTAGCTCTGAATCCCTGGAACACTTGCTGACAGGCAGCTTGCCTTGATCTGCCCTGAAACCAGGATTCATTCCAGTACAGACGTGGCAAGAACCCCAGGGAACATAGCTATGAAGAGAGAGATGGGGAGAATAACTTGTACACAGGGAGGAACACAGAGACGTTGCAAACTTTGTTTTTCAATCCGCGCACAGTCACCTGCTTCCCACTCCTACTTCCAAAGCATGATTATTGATGCAACGGCCCAGTTCGCACATGACTCTAAACTAAACCATGGCTAAGCGTGAATGTGTGACCGTGGGGGTACTCACAGGAAAAATCCCAGCCGCTTCGCTCCTCTCCCTGTTCTGCTGCTGCGCTACCTGTGCTAAGCCATGGTCTGTTACATCCAAACAAACCTTGGTTAGTGTTACATCTGAAACTAGGCTCATGGTTTGTCTTGCTCCCAACCATAAGCTGTAGCCAAGGCTTGTGGTTTGTATGGAAGAGGCAAACCATGAACCTAGGTTAATATGTAATGCCAGGTACCATAGCAGCAGCAGCATAGTGGTATATAGGGTCACACTTAGGCATGGTTTGATTTAGCGCCACTGGGTCATGGTGCGCGATGCTTTGAACAGGCAAAACACTTATTTTAACATGCTCCCAAATGGGTCCTTAGTGGCACACGATCAGATTGATTTGCATGCATACATGCCTGCATGATGCTTCCAGATGAGCTGTTTATTGAGCATCCATTCTGATTTATTTTCAGGGAGCTTAGACAACGTTGGCTGCTTAATATGCCTTCATTCTGATTTATCTGCGGGAGGTTAGGTGATGGGTCATCAAAGCAAGTGCGGTGACGCACTTTCTGAGGCACTATCCCGCTGCTTCCTTTATCACGAAAAAATCCAGTCTTTTGGGACTCCCTCCCCAAAATGGCAAATGCCTGGAAATGCCCTGAATAACATGCACATTCTCTCTCTTCGCTTGCCCAGTGCTTCCATTCTCTCACTCCTCCCGCCCACTTTGCCCTTTTAATTTCTGCATGTCTGTCAGATCTTGTCCTCCCCCCCCCCCGCACTTTCCCAGTTCCCTGTCTCTGTATTTCCTCCATAAGACGTGCAAGGCGGAGATCCCTCGCTTCAGGTCCTTGCTCCGCATGCCGGCCGAATGTTCCCTTCCGCCCCAACCAACTCCACCCCAGTCTCCTTCACTGACTTTTCATGCTCCGTGTCCCAGTTTCCAGCCGGCCCCAGGGCCCAAGCAATCTGTGTGCAAGCAGCACACGACGTCCCAGAAAGCAGAACAGCCCTGGGACGCCTGCCCCACTTTCGACACCTGCCAAAAGGGCCTATAATTAGCCCTAAAGGACACCATTTGCTCTGAACCCCCTGACACCTCCAATTTCATTTGCTAGATATTATCGCAGCCAGGCAGATACTGTGGGCGGTGGGGCAGGAGGAGCAGGGGTGTAGTGTGGGGAGGGCCAGGGGTGCCATAGCCCTGGGCGCATGATATGGAGGGGGCATGAGCCAGGCGCCCCTATGCAGGGATCCCTGCCCTGTCTGCCACCGGGATCACTGATGTAAAAGACTCTCTGCTTAAGATCTACTGCCAGTGTTGACAATAGCAGGTTAGATGGGCCAGTGGTCTGTCCTGGTATGATGTAGCTCCCCATATCTTTTCTGTGGAAATGAAACTAATTCTGGCATCGGTTGCAACTAGAGAGAGAGACATCCCTTGTTTGGTAACATACTCAAGGTCCAACTCTAAAGTGGCGGAAGAGTTTTTTTTGCTTAGTCAGCATTTTAAAACAAACCAGCCAACCTACATGAGTTGGAACTCAGGTATCAAATTGACTGTACACTTCTCCAAATTTTTGCAAAGTTAGGTTCTTTTGTTCGGACCTGCTAACCTTGCCGCCTGATGCCACAGTGAAGAGCTTGGCTGACCACTGCTTGACCCCACACTCAACACAAAGGCAACCAGCCCCATACCGACCAAGTCTAATGAAGTCTTCTCTGCACTGGTTTCAAATTGGGATTGTCTTATTGGAGGTAGTGACAGCTTGTTTTTCCGCTCAAATATATGCACATAAATGTGTATTTATGCATGCAAATCCATGCAAAAATGCATATTCTGGGGGAAAGCGTAGAAAAGCACACAAAATGTGTATTTTAGCAGAAATTGTATACAATTGTTAAATGCACTTTTATTTAAAAAATCCACAAAAAATGAAATAGAGAAGAATTGCGATTGAATGCACACAAAACCTACATAAAATGGAAAAAGACTGATCCATCCATCTGTACTACCACAAAGTTCTCATAGAATTTCTCCCTCTTCCTCAGAATCATCAGATAATGCCATAACTAAAGATAGGTCCTTGGAAACATCAAGAATTCCAGAAGAAGAAGAAAATCCCCAGGAAGCCAAGTCAATGAGATCAGAGGGCAATTCACACAAACATCTGGCCCACTTTGAAGTTAATACAAGCTGGCTTTTTCAGTAGGAGCTCAGAGTCCACCTCGGAAATGGTTCATGCTCCCTTTCATGGCTTAGTACATCCCGCAAAAATCTGTTCGAAGCAGGCATTGAAAATGGAAAAGACACCACTTTAGCAGACAAAAACTAAAACGACAAAATAGCATCATGGCTTTTGCCAAAGAAGCCTGGGAACTGTGGCTCATTAAAGGCATTGACCTCACAGCGCTATAATTCCCAGCACAGTCTCAGGATTCCTCATGACTGTTAAAGTGGCATAAGGGTGCGAATCCGACCCAGCACATGGCAGGCCTGGGATAGGCCTTATTCAAAATACTTGGGAGTATCCTCTTCTCTCTCTCTCTTTTGTAAAGCTGGTTGAAACTAGATTTGCTAAAATGCTGTAAATGTAGACATGGACTCAACACAGATCTGGTTCAATTGTGCAAGTCGAGGGCACCCCAAGTCTCTTGTGTAAAACAGGACATTTCGCGAGATGTTTGATACTGTAAATACTCCAGATGGAAGTTAATAACGATGGTGTTAAATGGTATTAGCACAAGGGTAGTAAAATATGTGCATATATAACACTTGTGTAACACCTCAAGTGTTACCATTACTGTAACGTGTCACTGTTATGTGTGAGACTACACGTAAAGACAGGCAGGCAGGCAGACAACACAGAAGTGTCAAGTCTCTTGGAAAAGAGAGACCATTGCATACCCTCCAACATTTCTCCAATGAAGCTAGGGGCATCCTATTCAATAATAATGATAATGATAATAATTTTATTATTTATATCCTGCCCATCTAACTGGGTGGCCCCAGCCATTCCGAGCAACTTCCAACATACCGTATTTTTTGCTCTATAAGACTCACTTTTCCCCTCCTAAAAAGTAAGGGGAAATGTGTGTGCGTCTTATGGAGCGAATGCAGGCTGCGCAGCTATCACAGAAGACAGAACAGCAAGAGGGATTGCTGCTTTCACTGCGCAGCGATCCCTCTTGCTGTTCTGGCTTCTGAGATTCAGAATATTTTTTTTCTTGCTTTCCTCCTCCAAAAACTAGGTGTGTCTTGTGGTCTGGTGCGTCTTATAGAGCGACAAATATGGTATATAAAAACATAATAAAGCATTAAACATTTTTTTTTTAAACTTCCGCATACAGGACTGCCTTCAGATGTCTTCTAAAGGTGGTATAGCTATTTATCTCCTTGGCTCGGGGGTTGCATAACTCCATACCCTCCAACCTTTCTATGATGAAAATAGGGACGTCCGAAAGAAAAGCGGGTCATTCCGGGATCAAATCAGAAACCAAGACGGCTTCTGTAAATCCGGGACTGTTCCTGGAAATTAGGGACACTTGGAGGGTCTGTCATCATGCTCAGATCATGAGACTGTGATTATGCAGGAACAGAGAGAAATTAGAGTGCCACTGGCTGCAGAATTCTGTTTTCTAA
This sequence comes from Podarcis siculus, assembly GCA_034642415.1. Taxonomy (NCBI): domain Eukaryota; kingdom Metazoa; phylum Chordata; class Lepidosauria; order Squamata; family Lacertidae; genus Podarcis; species Podarcis siculus. The sequence continues at coordinate 4,198,836 of JAXCMG010000034.1, forward strand.
GAAGCTGAGCTTGCTCAGAGCTCCACTGGAAGATATTTTTTTCTGAAGACATTTATCAGTATATCCTCCTCTTCCACCCCCAGGGAAAGGGGGCTATTTCGCAGAATGTTGTCTGCCCCACGCTTTTTTGATGGTTGCTGTCCCCACCCCACAATGTCTCATAACAACTCGAGGTCTGGATATTCCAGGCTGCCAACACAGCAGCCACCTCCCCTGTTGGAGGCAGTAAGAGGAGAGTGCTGTGAAGCTCAGTTCCTGCTTTGCATAGGCTTCTTGATGGCCGTTGTAAGAACAAGATGCTGGACCAGATGGGTTGCTGGGAGAAGAGGTGTGAGCTGCTGCTCCAGACACTGCTAGAGAATTTGTCCTCCCCATAAGGGATATTTGGTGGAACGTTCCCCACAATTTGGGCCCCTGCAGATGGCATCTTTACTGAACTTTTGTCCTGATTTGCTTGCAAAGAGGTTATATGACAACGAGCATTTATCCTCCTTCCCTCCCAATTTGCTTGTGGGGGCGTTTATATGTCTTTCCATCAATTCTTCATTCATTCCACACGTTTCCCTGTCACTTTACAAACTGCAAAAAGTCTGCCTTTTCTTTCAAGAGCATTTGTTGCATACCCCCCAACTGTCCCGATTTAAGTGGGACATCCTGTTTTTTTGAGGGGGGCATGCTCTCATGTGAGTCACCTGGCTCCCATGAGATGGTGGCCCCGAAAGACGTGCATTTTGGGTGCTGTGCTCTCGTGTGAGTCACATGGCCCACATGGGAGTGCGGCCCCGAAAGACACGCATCCCATTTTTTTTCTGGGGCATATTGGAAGGTATGTTGTAGCAGTGCTTTGAACCCCTTTACATTAATACCTCCGCGAACGTTCACCTTGTCTAGCGTCCATTCCAGCAAATGGGTTACTTCTGGGTTTGCTGCTCGCGCATGCGCAGAAGTGCTAAATCGTGCTTGCGCAGAAGCGCAAACAGCTCCGTATGTGTGCGTAGATGCGGCACTTTGCCCTGCGCCCTTTTCGGCTAGCGGCTGGGGCTCCGGAACGGATCCTGGCCGCAAAACAAGGTACAAGTAATTGCACAAACCCAAAGTTCCTGGTATGCACTTGAATCCCTCCCAAACAACACTGGGCAATCTGGTGGTACCCCTTCTTGCTGCACACAAATGAGGTAGAGAATTTGGAGTGGCCATTTTCCCAACACAGCTCCATATATACTCCATTATACTCTATGTCTACTAACCCAGGGATAATAATAATAATAATAATAATAATAATAATAATAATAATAATAATA
>JAXCMG010000034.1:4200146-4260278 GCA_034642415.1 Podarcis siculus
TAATAATAATAATAATAATAATAATAATAATAATAATAATAATAATATTTATACCCCGCCCATCTGGCTGAGTTTCCCCAGCCACTCTGGGTGGCTCCCAATCGAATGTTAAAAACAATACAGCATTAAATATTAAAAATTTCCCTAAACATGGTTGGTTTTTTTAATAACTTTTGGGGGGCTGAGGAGGGGAGATCATAGAACCATAGAGCTGGAGGGAACCATGAGGATCATCTAGTCCAACTCCCTGCAATGCAGGAATCTTTCACCCAGCATGGGGCTCGAACCCTCAATCCTGAGATTAAAAGTCTCCTGCTCTACCAACTGAGCTATCTCTCAGGGGTGTTGAGGGTGCTTTTCTAAGACGTTATTAACATGCACGGGCATGCAACGGCAGTTCTTCTGTTTTAATCTCCCTGTCCTGCGCATGAATAGGCACAAAATGCCGGTGCGCTGGTTAAGAGCCTAAGAATGTCAGGCGTTGTATGGAAGAAATACAAGCAAGGCCAGGCCTCACATGGAGGATTACAGTCTAAAAAAAGAACACAAAAGAAAGAACAAGGATGCTGGCTGTTATGAGTGGGCGGGAGGTCATAGGGAAAAACCCAAAAACAGCCTCGCAGTCGAACTGGTTGCCACATATTGCTTGTGCGGATGGAGGACTGCAAATGGTATCATTTTCTCCTGTGCAGATAACAGCTTCTAAGCAGCGTTAGAAACACAGATATCTAAGCTAACCACCAAATGGCACCTTAAACCTAGGTTAAGGCCACCACGACGGAATATCTAGGTGCTTTTTATTTATTTTTGGTGATGAAATTTTATTTATTATCATTATTATCATTTCTATACCACATTATATTTTAAGGAAAAAATATCTCAAAGCAGTTTGAAACACATTAAATAAAACAATACAGAATAAAACAAATTCAAGCTTCAAGGAAAATATTTCAGATCCTTCTCTAAGTGACATTTTGCTTTCCCCATATCTATTTACCTACTTAATTTACAGAGCCGCCCCATAGCAGAAGTACTCTAGGAAACCAGTGTGGTGTAGTCGTCATAGAGTGACGCACTAGGACCTAAGAAATCAGGATTCGAATCCCCACTCAGTCATCAAGCTCACTGGGTGAACTTCGGCCAATCGTGGCCTCTTAACCTACATCACAGGGTCAGCCCCATAGTTGCCTTTGACTGGACTTAACCATCCAGGAGTCCTTTACCTTTTTTTTATTTTGTAGGGATTAACTGAGGAAAGGGCTGAACCATGTAGTCCTTGGAGAAAAGGGTATAAATGCCCTTCTGCTTATTTGCTTAAGAAAGCTGGAGAGGCCAGCCAGAGGAATATGTCAGTTGCCAATGAGGCATTCAGAGATCTCCGCACGGTCGCAATTGGACCCCTGCAAAATGCGCCTGGCCCCTGGCTAATTTCTAACATTGATTGTAAGCCAGTGATTTTCATCAGGACGGCAGCAGAGAAGGGTTAAATTTCCCCTGCGCACTTGATGATAAATATACACCCCCCATGGCTGCTATTTGCATTAAAAATGAATTAAATAAATGCAAAGTAATCCATTAACAGCTACCCGCAGCCTGCCCTGGGTCCTTTTCCTCTGATGCATCCCCTTGTTGGCAACATTCCATGGAATCCTTGCCAGTGGTGGGTGGAGCCAAAGGCAAGAATGAGCAATGCAACAAATGGGAATATTACCTTTACACACCGACACACCCCTCTCTATCCTCTGCCCAGACAAACAAAAGGTGCTATAAGAGTTCAAGGACACATTCCAGCCTGGCAGAAAGACAGGTGTGAAGCAGGATGGAGGAGCGGTGTGGATACCCTCCAACATTTATCTGATGAAAATAGGGACGTCCTATTCCATCCTCATCCTCATTTTATTATTTATACCCCACCCATCTGACTGGGTTGCCCCAGCCACTCTGGGCGGCTTCCAACATATAGAAGAACATACTTAAACATTTCAAAACTTCTGTACACAGGGCTGCCTTCAGAGGTCTTCTAAAGGTTGTATAGTTGCTTATCTCTTTGGCTCGGGGGTCACATAACTCCATACCCTCCAACATTTCTCCAGGGAAAATAGGGACGTCCTAAGGAAAAGCAGGACATTCCAGGATCAAATGAGAAACTGGGACGGCTTCTGTAAATTCAGGACTGTCCCTGGAAAATAGAGACACTTGGAGGGACTGGGTGTGGCCTGCAGAGAGAGGCTCAGAGGGCTGCATTTGGCATTCTGATGTTCATCCTCACTGATGCTTTAAACCAAGGGTCGGCAACCTAAGGCCCATGGGCCACAAGCGGTCGGCTCCCGTGTGCTGCGCTAAACCGGCGCGGAGCAGAGCAGGGATTGCCTTCTGCGACACTGGCCGGCTTCCCATTGGCTGCAGGAGCTTCCTGCAGCCAATGGGAAACTGTGCATGCCTCCTCCATGCCGGAAGGAGCACCAGAAATAGCGTTTGCGCATGCATCCATGCGCGCACACTCTGGCCCACCGTGGCGTCTGCGGGACCATGAACAGGCCCAAGCCACAATAACTTTGCAGATCCCTGCTTTAAACTCCTTCCTTCCTTCCTTCCTTCCTTCCTTCCTTCCTCTCCCCTCCGTTACCACCAACATTCATGTAAGCCTGGAAGCTCACTGATACCTGTCAGACCATTGTCTATGTGATGTTTGCATCTGTTTGTTTGTTAAAGCCTCTTTCTTTCCATGTACAAACTTCCATACTTCTGCAAACCCAGGGAATTCCTGAAGTACATAGAAGCCAACTGCCTTAGTTGTTTTACAGCTACCTCAATTTACTTCCAGCTGTTCGGCACTCAAGACTCTTGAGCTCTCATTAGGAGGAACCAGAGAGACCTGCGATGAAATGTTCTCGTGGATGCTTGCCTCCTAGAAAGGAGTGGCCTTGGTGCAGGATGCCAGCCAGGTCTGTATAAAGCTGCCTTGTAGCGAACCAGAATATTCATCCTTCTAGCTCAGTATGGGCTACACAGACTGGTAATAGCTCTCCAGGATTTCAGATGGGGGGGGCATTCCCTCTGTATCTGAGGATGCTGTGGGTTGAGCATGGAGACTTTGACATGCAATGTGGATGCTTTATCTCTGAGCAAAGACTCTTCCCGAAGGATCATGTTTATCTCCAGGATACTACAATGGTACCTCTGGTTACGTACTTAATTCGTTCCGGAGGTCCATTTTTAACCTGAAACTGTTCTTAACCTGAAGCACCACTTTAGCTAATGGGGCCTCCCACTGCTGACGCACTGCCGCAGCGCGATTTCTGTTCTCATCCTGAAGCAAAGTTCTTAACCCGAGGTACTATTTCTGGGATAGCGGAGTCTGTAACCTGAAGCATATGTAACCTGAAGCGTATGTAACCTGAGGTACCACTGTATAAACAGGCCATTCCTCATATCTCTCTCTCTCTGTCTCCGCATTTTCTGTCATTCTTTTTAAGCCAGGACTCAACATTTCATGGATAATGGAGTTGCTCAATCCTAATTATGTTGTTTTAGGGCTATTTCCCCCCATTAGGCCAGTTTAAAAAAAAATATTTTTGTGTATTTTGCATTGCCCATTCTTGAGGCTCCCCTGGGCATACCAAGGCCTCCCTCTGGTTTTTAAGTGGCCTTTTTTGACCTCGTATCCATCGGCACCACTTGAGTTCGCTTTTAGTGACGATAAGGGATAAATACATTTACGCAGGCACTAATTAAGGTCTCTGAGGGTGCAAGCATACCGATTCCCTCACTAGATCAGAGGGCAGAGTCATAGTAGGAACGCAGACCTTGACCTGTTCCAATAAGAGCCATGGATTTGCTGAAAATGCTGGCTGGCAATCTAAGCAGAGGAAAGGGCTTGCAGCTCAGTGGTGTGAATCACAGAGCCGGAAGGGACTAGTGTTCGAAATTCGCCAGGCGCATGCCAGCTTAGCATCTGAAGTCTCCATCTGGTTGGCCTCTCCAGTTTTCTTGAGCAGATAAGCAGAAGAGCATTTATATCCCTAATGGGGAGTGGTCATGGAAGTACACCTGCAGTAGAACCAGATCAAGGTAGGCTGGAGTAGAATGTAGAAATGTAGAAACCAGCCTTCTGTACAAAAAGTAAAATTGGCTTTAATTGCCCTGCCCACTTCAGCCTTTGGCTCCGCCCACCACTGGGTCCGTGTGGCCCATAAAATGTCGCCCAGAAGGGAATATACACTTTCACTAACCATTCTGTTTCACATAAGCACTTTGCAATTCAAAGCAGGCTGGAGGAACTGACAGGATTTCTGGGAGACCAATGGGCGGCGTTTGTGGCTAGATTTCACTTCTAGGCAAAAGCAATCACGCGGCTAGCTTCAAAATGATCTAATTTTGGTTTCTCTCCTTGCTCCTTTATTTGTTTAAGACAAGCTTGCCTTCTCTATTTAAAGCAAAGTCTTCACCTGAGGCATTTTTTTTTTAAGTTTGCATACATTTAAACAAATTAACACACGGAAATGAGTAATGGCTATTTATTCCTGCACCCGCCACTCCATGCCCCCCGGCTGCCTTCCCTCCAGAAGTGAAAAGCACCCTGTAGGCCACACTTCCGGGGAACCTTTATTTTGTCATGTATCACCTCAGGAGTAATTGATGGCGCCCTGAGAAGCTAAAAATCAGACAGGGCGTAAGCCAAAAGACAGCAAGGCACCCCCTTTCCTCATTCTCCTTCTGCCACAGAGCTGAAGTTCCCATCAACCTTAACAAACAAGAGTTCCCAGGATCCTTTGGGGGGGGAGTCATGCGCTTTAAATGTGCCTTGAATGTGTGGTGTGTGCATAGCCAGCAGTGTCTGCCACCTCCTTCTCTCTCCTTCTGTCATCTCTTTCTTTCCCTCCCTCCCTCTCCCTCTCCGCTGCTGCTGCTCCCTTTCTCTCCATCTTCCCCTCCTAGATACCCATGTGAGATCAGTTTGACGGCCACGTGTGGCCATTAGGCCACAGGCTCATCACCCCTGTCCTAGGCCTGTTTCTCAGCACAATGCCAATGTTCCACAACAATAATACATTAGGGTTTCCATATTCCCCAAAGCGGGTCAAAAGTCGTCAAGCTTTCTTTTGGGAACATCTCCCCCCAAAATCTAAGTTTGGGGGGAAATTTAAAATGATTTAAAAAAAATTAAACACACACGCTCTTGCCATACGTCGATTTGACAAAAATCCACCCAGGCGCCATTTTCCTGTCCAATTCCAGGATGTATGGCAGCCCTATGATACATATTCATAGAACTGTAGAGTTGGAAGGGACTCCAAGGGTTATCTAGTCGAGCCCGGTTCAAAAAGTAAAATTCCTGACACCCACAAAGTTGTTGAGCTTTTTAAAGGAAGACCCCAAAATTGAAACCTCCCCCCCAAATAGTGATTTTAAGCTGTTTCCGCTGCTTTCCCCATCACATTGCCATACACCTGGGTTTTCCCTTACATTCTGCGAATTCGGCAATGGTTAATGAGAGGTTTCCTAGTACATCTGTCACTCGTGCAAATGAAAAAATGAAGAGGCTACCTGTGCAGGCAGAAGGCTTTTTCATATCTCAGGTTGTTAAGCCAAAAAACAACTGAACCATGCAATTGTATTTCAGAGTTGAACAGCTTTTTAACCTTGCATTTCCACAATCCAAGCCTCATGCTCTAAGTCTAGCCATTGCACTTACGCCTCAAGCCCCAAAGGAGGAAATACAGAAGCACATCAAATGGAGAAATGCAGCGAACAGACCTCAAAGGTGCACAGAGGATAATTTATTGGCCCAATGCAGTTAGAATCTGTTGGTCCTCCCTTGGGGGCAACCGATTCGTTGCTTTGAAAAAAAATGATGAAAAATATCTTACACACCGTATCAAAAGTTGGAATGTGTTTGCTCCTTTGGGTGGGTGGGTGGGGAGACAGGGAGAAAGATCAGTAGTCTCTAAGGAAGAATCTATGGACTCAAAGCACAGTGGACCAATAAACCCAGCTCTGTGCATCTTTAGTCATTTCAAATTCTTGTGCCCCAAACATTGGGGGGGGGGGATCTGCTTCCACTAAAATCTTTTTGCTCTCTCCTGCTACTGGGTGTATTGTCACCCAAACAATCTGGCACCCTTGCACTCATTTCCCAAGAAGGTGATGGAATTCCTAAATGAGTGTTTGGTGTTTGTGTGTGTGTGAATGAGAGAGTTGGGCTAACAGAATAAACTAATGCAGAGAAGATGGGTGTATTGATTGATTGATTAAAATAGTAATCAGGGCTTTTTTCAGCCAGAACTTGCGGGAACTCAGTTCCAGCACCTCTCAGGCGCCATTGCCATTACAAGAGAACAAGGCAGGAGTTCATTGTGAGTTCTGGTACCTATATTTCTATAAAAATAGCACTACTACTACTAATAATAGTAAGGTAAAAGACCCTTGGACGGTTAAGTCCAGTCAAAGGTGACTATGGGGTTGTGGTGCTCATCTTGCTTTCAGGCTGAGGGAGCCGGTGTTCATCCACAGACAGCTTTCTGGGTCAAGTGGCCAGCATGACTAAACCGCTTCTGGCGCAATGGAACAATGGAAGCCAGAGTGCATGGAAATGCCATATACCTTCCTACTGCAGTAGTACCTTATTTACTGATGTGCTTTCAAACTGCTAGGTTGGCAGGAGCTGGGACAGAGCAATGGGAGCTCACCCTGTCGCAGGGATTTGAACCACTCACCTTCCGACCAGCAAGCCCAAGAGGCTCAGTGGTTTAGACCACAGCGCCACCCGCTCCCCATAATAATAATACTACTGTTGGTTGGGAGTCTAGGTATAGCCTGTGGGTGCTCCCAGACCCAGCTGTCTCACTGGTGACAGCACTGACCGGAAGCACTTTCCACCACCTTTGCCTCCTTCTCAAGCTGTAGCCCTTTCTAGAAGAATGTACCTGGCCTTGGTCACTCTCTATTCACGTTTGGATCTGGATTACCACAGTGTTCTCTGTGTGGGGCTGCCTTCTGCAATGGTCCAGAAACCTGCCATTGGACTTTTCCAAAGAGCAGCACATAGCTCCTACCCAGAGCTGTCTCCCAAGTTTGAAAGTGTTCTGGGCAAAAGGACTTCTGGTGGGCCCTTCCTGACTACAGTGGCAACTCTCTAAAACAACACAGGAAGGCAGGAAGGAAGCTCCAGGAATCATCAGAGGGCGCTGTGCTGAGGAGGGTTCCTTGGCAATTGCCTAATGGCGACAACTGCTGATACTCGCAGCTTTCCGATGATCTGCTCCACAGCTCTACTCTTTTTCGGATCCCATTAATAGGGGATATACAACAGACGAATATTTGAGACAGTGCTTTTTTTAGCACTGGCACCAAAACTTTGGGATAGCATCCCCTTTTTCTACTTTTGGGCAGGCTTTGAAAACCCATCTTTTAAAACAGGCATGTAACGTTTAGTTCCTCCCCCCCCCCACATTAGGAGCTTTGTATTCTGAAAACCATTCTGTTCATTTTGCCAGACTACAAAAGCTTTGCATATCAAACATACGATTGCATTTCGTTCCTTTGCACAGAGAAAATAGACATCAGATGAAACGCAGTATAAAATAAAATAAATAAAAGCAATCAGAGAACAAATGAATAAAAATGTGTTGTTTTGGGTTGTTTTCTCCAAATACTGTCACTTAACAGTTTTAACACAGGCTTTCTTAATCGTGTTTGTTTTCTTCCAATTGGTTTATTAATTTTTGTTGCGCAATGCTGCTCTCTCGCTGCGTGTAGTACCCCAGTTTGAGTACATTTATAGAAAAAGCAAGATAATAGCAGTTGTGATGATGATGATGATGGAGAAACATGTTCCTCATGGATGCTCCAGGCAACATCTCCAACAACCTCGCTTTCCTGGATTCCTGCTGATAAAAGCTTTCTATTTTAATAAGATGTTCTCTGCCTGCTCCCCCTTTGCTGCTGTTCATATGTTCGCAGGAGGGAGAGAGGCACCTTGCAGAAAAGGCTGTTTGCCAGGATGCCAAAGGTGCCGCATGGGTCTCCATGCCCATCTTCAGGCATTTTGTTAACCAAGAGAAAATATACAGGATGGCCTTCCCACATTTGGTGTTGCGCCATACATTTTGGACTGCAACTCCCACCGTCCCTGACTGCTGGTCATGCCAGCTGAGGCTGATGGGAGTTGTAGTGCAAAACATCTAGAGCAGGGTTTCCCAAACTTGGGTCTCCAGCTATTTTTGGACTACAGTTCCCATCATTCCTGACCACTGGTCCTGATAGCTGGGGATGATGGGAGTTGTAGTCCAAAAAAACAGCTGGTGACTCAAGTTTGGGAAACCCTGATTTGGAGGAACTCAGGTTGGGAAGGCAGATCTCAGACACAGTCCTCATCACCAGGGCCAGCCCAGCCAAGAAGACAGACTAGGAAGCCACCAGAGACAAGAACAGAAAGAGCACCCATCATGTCTGTTCCCGAGTCCAGATTGAAGAGAAAACCCTAAATAAGGAGAGCAGGAGGCCTTGGAGTTGCCCATCAACGACTAACACCTCAGCAGCAAATTCAGAGGTTACCTGGTCCCAGTTTCTCCATTATGGTGAAACAGAACATTTAAATACGAGTAATTATTCCTGAATGGGATGTGGGTGGCGCTGTGGGTTAAACCACAGAGCCTAGGACTTGCTGATCAGAAGGTCGGTGATTCGAATCCCCGCGACATGGTGAGCTCCCGTTGCTCGGTCCCTGCTCCTGCCAACCTAGCAGTTCGAAAGCACGTCAAAGTGCAAGTAGATAAATAGGTACCGCTCTGGCAGGAAGGTAAACGGTGTTTCCGTGCGCTGCTCTGGTTTGCCAGAAGCGGCTTAGTCATGCTGGCCACATGACCCGGAAGCTGTACTCCGGCTCCCTCGGGCAATAAAGCGAGATGAGCGCCACAACCCCAGAATCGGCCATGCCTGGACCTAATGGTCAGGGGTCCCTTTACCTTTACCTTTAATTGTTCCTGAATTTTCAGCTATCCATAGAAATCATCGTATGCGTTCCATCCCCCCACCATCAGGAAGACTGGGTCCTCTTGTCTGGTGAGGCGTAAGGAGCCACTCAATGGTGGCTCCGATGAACTGAGAGTGCCCCCAGAATCCTCAGTGGCTTTGCAGGTAGATCTCCGCTTAAACAGGGATATCCCTTGCTCCATCTCACAGCGAGCACAAAGAGCTCTCGAGCCAGCCCTGGCTGAATCCCAAGCCACTGTGTGGCCGATCCGACTTTGCATTGCCACGGCATCCTTCACTCTGGGAATTAAAATGTTGCATTCAAAGCAGGTTGTGCCAAACAATCAAAACTTGATGTATATTCTGCTTCCTTGGCATAAATTGGCTCCCTTTGCATTCTGTGTTCTGACATTTGAGGATTTCTCTTTTTTCCGAGGAGGATTTGTGATAGAACAGAGCGTGAGCAGGCAGGAAGAGCGTTCAGCAGGCGAGGGTCTGTACATTTGTGTATGTGCGTGGGGGGCGGTGGTGGCGGCGCATGACTGGAAGCTGCGGGGGTGCGTGGGACACCGCGCAGGACACAGAGATTGTGTGCATTTTCCCATAAACGTCGGAGACTTCATCAGGCGGGGAAAATACATGGCATTCACCGAACACATTTTATAGTGTCACAAGTGCTTCACCTAGATTATCTCTGTAATCTTTACAACAATCCTGCAAAGTTCATCGGCGATCACTCGTAGCCGAGTAAGATTGTCTTCCATAAACACAGTTTTAACAATGAGTCCATAAGTGACTGTGGAGCCCAATTCTGGATCCACACGTCTTTCCACAGTGGGGACATTGGTTTCTGGGCGGGAGTTGATTACGGTGTGGATTTGCCAAGTGTGCCTTCCTCTTAGTACATTTCTCACTTTCGTCCTGAGTTTGAGTGTCTTCAAAGCCCATGACACCTTTGGTAAAGGCTGTTCTCCAACTGGAGCTCTCGTAGGCCAGTGTTTCCCAGTTGCCAGTGTGTATACTACATTTTTAAAGATTTGCCTTGAGACAGTCTTTAAACCTCTTTTGTTGACCACCAGCATTACGCTTGCCATTTTTCAGTTCGAAATAGAGTAGTTGCTTTGGAAGACGATCATCAGGCATCCGCACAACATGACCAGTCCAACAAAGTTGATGTTGAAGAATCATTGCTTTGACACTGGCTTCTTTGCTTCTTCCAGTACACTGATATTAGTTTGCCTGTCTTCCCAAGTGATGTGTAAGATTTTTCCAGCAGTGTCATCCTATTATTACAGGATAGGTAGTTGAGGCAGAGACATACATGGTGGGGTCAGCTCAGATATAGCACACCCTTCTCCCCTTGGGTGCGCCCGTTCTTTTCCTCCCTCCTCTTGTTTGAGCAGACCATAGCTTGCCATCCTATATGAACTGGCAAAGCATCATGCTGGATTTAGATAGTGAAGAGTTAGTTTTGAATCCTCCCTCTGCCATGAAATGCACTGAGTGCTGTCGGGCCACTGACACTTAAGCTCAGGGGTCAGCAAACTTTTTCAGCAGGGGGCCGGTCCACTGTCCCTCAGACCTTGTGAGGGGCCGGAATTTTATATTTTGAAAAGAAGAACGAATTCCTATGCCCCACAAATAACCCAGAGACGCATTTTAAATAAAAGCACACATTCTACTCATGTAAAAACACGCTGATTCCCGGACCGTCTGCAGGTTGGATTTAGAAGGCGATTGGGCCGGATCCAGCCCCCAGGCCTTAGTTTGCCTACACATGCTCAAGCTAATCAATGTCATGAGGTTGTTGTGAGGATAAAGCCAGCCACCATGTATGCCACCAGCATTCAAAATTTGCCAGGCACATTTTGACCATTGGTTACTTGCGAGCAAGTGAAGATGCCCGGGTGCCAGGATGGCGCTTGACATCTCCACCATTTTGGGAGTGCCTGCCTGGGGATCCTTGGACCTTGACTGTTTTCACACACTAGTGTAGAATTAAATCCGTTATATATTTTATCTGTGCAGCCCGAATGAATTTCAGGAACCAAAAAGTTGTACTGAGAAATGCGACTTTTGAGCTAACTGGCCCCAAAGTGGCAACCGTTTTGGCAACTGTAACCCTGGTTTAAGGAACCATTTCGCATCTAGCTTACATATCTGAGTTTCTAACACTGAATGGTGTTTCTGGGTTTCTTCGAGAAAGGATAGGGTAAAAATGAACGTTTAACTCACACACGTTAGAATTGGTGTGGTGCAGTGCAGTGGTGGAAATATCAGAGTAGGACTGAAGAGCTCAAGGCTTAGCCATGAAGCTCATTGGATGACCTTGGGCCACTCACACTTTATCTGAGCCTAGTGTACCTCACAGGGTTGCTCTGAGGATATGAGATGGGGAGGAACAATATGCCTAAGTTCCTTGGATGAAAGGTAGGAGAGAAATGTAATACCAAACTTTTAAAAATGGTGACTGGAGCAAGTACCGTAGTTTGGTGTTACATCTGAACTGGGCAAACATGGTTTACCTTCAAACCAGAGACTGAAACCATGGTTTGTGTTGTGTTCAGTCTCAGGACTGAAGGGCAAACCATGGTCTGCCTGGTGCAGATGTAAAAGGAAGCTATGGTTTGCTCATACAGTAGAGGAGCTGGGGGGCTACCTGAGCTTGTAGCATTTTCATTTAAAGCGCACGCCCCTCCAAAAAATCCTGGGAACCGTAGTTTCTCCCCTACAGAGCTGCAATTCTCAGCTCCCCAACAACACTCCTGCTCAGTGGAAATAATTGGGAACAACTCAGTACCCAACCTTTGAAATGGAATACCAACAGGAGAACATTGCAGGGTATTAGAACCATAGAGTTGGAGGAACAACTTGTAGAACATCATAAAGTGTTAAAATCATAGAGTTGGAAGAGGCCTTTTTCAGCAGGGAGCCGGTCCACTGTCCCTCAGACCTTATGGGGGGGCTGGACTATATTTTGAAAAAAAGAAAAGAACGAATTCCTATGCCCCACAAATAACCCAGAGATGAAATTTAAATAAAAGCACACATTCTACTCATGTAAAAACACCAGGCAGCCCCCACAAATAACCCAGAGATGCATTTTAAATCAAAGGGTGCATTCTACTCATGTAAAAACACGCTGATTCCCGGACTGTCCACGGGCTGGATTTGGAAGGCAATGGGGCCGGATTCGGCCCCCGGGCCTTAGTTTGCCTACCCATGATCTAGTTCAACTTCCTTCTTGGTACAGGTAATCAATAGCTCAGAGCATCCCCAACAGATGGCTGCCCAGTCTCCAATTGAAGACTTCCAGCAAGAAGAGGACACCTCTCCCTTCTAGGCAGTGTTTTTTAAAAAAGGTAAAAGACCCCTGACAGTTAAGTCCAGTTGCGTACGACTCTGGGGTTGCGGCGCTCATCTTGCTTTACTGGCTGAGGGAGCCGACGTTTGTCCGCAGACAGTTTTTCTGGGTTAGAAATACATATAAACTAGATGCCAAATCTAGGTTGCGGTCTAGGTTGAATCTAGGTTGCAGTCACCGCAAGAGAATGTCTATTTTCCAGGGGGTTGGACTAGACGACCCTCAGGATCCCTTCACAATTCTAGGATTCTGTGATCTCAGCTACATTGCTTGACTGTAGCTTGCTCTTGCAACAATTCACTTGTCCCAGTATGCAAGTGAAATCTCCACATAGCTGCAATTGGACCCACCACCCCAGTAGCAAAACGCACCTTGAGAATTTAGAACATTGCCTCTAGGTAATTGGCTCCCCGTGCTGAGCTGCTTTCCCTGTCATCGATTGCAGCTATACTCTTTTTCACATACAAACACTTGCTCATATTGAACACACTACCCACTTTCTCACACGGGTGGACCCCACATGGAGCCGGTGCAGTACAGCAATTCAGAGGGCCGGTCTGCAACCAGACAGACCCAAGTTCAAATCCTAACTCGCTGGGTGATGCTGCACCAGCCATTCTCAGGCTGTGGTAATCTACCTCACAAGGTTGTTGTGGGCGGCGGAACAGAACTATCTCCTTGGAGATAAAGCAAGAAATAAATGTCAAAAATAATTTCCTCCTGTCTTCTCTTTACACACATACATTCAGGCAGAGTGAAGTCGGTGCACGAGCGTCTAAGTCCTCTCCCCTCTCTCCTTCACACAATTCTTTTAATCTGCTGAGAAAAAGCACCGAATATTGAGGTGCAAAAGCACTACACCATACTCAGGCAAATACCAGGGTCTTGTCAGAGTCCCGCTTCTTTATTGCAAATAGGGGTGAGGTCATCATGCACGACTAGTCTCACACCCAGCTGCCATTTAAATCCCCTTCCTCCACAGTAATACTACATACATGTACAGTACAGGATTGCATTCTGGAGAAATTAATATAGCAGCAGGCATGGAGGGCTAGCACTCATCTCAGTGCTGCTGGGTGGGCCGCCCTACACCGGGTAATCCCCCGCCAGATCTGGCCCTCGACCGTCACATGAATGTTGGCGTGCTGGAAACAGCAGATGCAAAAGCACCTTGAGATTAGCACGTGTCCTGTTATAGCCATGCAATCATTCATTTATGCACATATGCAAATGGATATATATGCAAACTCGTGTTAGTCTGGAGCTGATTGTGCACCTGCTGTTCCCAACGTGCCAACGATTCGAGTGGCTGCGATCTCATGGGCCACCCACCGCCCCTGAAAGAAATGAATGCATGCTCCCATTTTGGCATGGCTGTACATTCCCACATACATGGGAGTGTGAAAGTACATATTGGGCATGCACACAAATGCTGCAAGCCATATACACATGGCACATGCACGCCTATTTTCGACTAGGTGCCTGGTTACAAAAATCATGTTCAAAGATGTTCATAGCTGTATGTACTCTTATACATATATACTAGGGAATAAGCATGCATACTTAATTGTTTCACACAGAGAAGCATAGATATGCAGGCATGCACCACTCCAAATGTGCACATGTAGGTCTTCAGAAGCTCTCTCCCAAGCATACCTTTGCCCATGCACATCCTTACAGGCATAGGGACATGTGTCTGCATGCTTGCAGAGAGAAAGAGAGTGTGTGTGAGTGTGTGTCTCACACGCACTGAGCCAGGCATGTGCATATCCCTCCTCCCTCACACCGCAGTAACTGTTCTCTCTGCACACCCAGCAGAAATACTCTCAGAAGCATGAATCAAAGACTCAGGAGCTAAGAATAGCCAGGCCCAGCTGGGCGGGGGAGAGGCAGCGCAGGCGCTGTTTGGAATAATGCCAGCCTGGGGGGAGGGAGGGAGAGAGAGAGAGAGAGATGTGCCCCCCCCCCAAAAAAAACTCCATCTCTGGAGGCAGAGGGGGCAAATGGATGGGAGGATCCTTGCTGGACCCCTGCCCAGAAATTGCTATTATAGTGGAGGGGGAAAGGTATGTAGATGGATTAGATAGATGGGGAGAGAAATTGAAAATTGGGGGGGGGGGTGCTGTGTGTCTCACACCCCCTTGCTGACCCAGCCTCTTTACAACCCCAGGCCAAGAAGTCCATTTGAGAGAGGGAAGTGGGAGATCTGGCCCTATCGACTGTGCAGAGCCATGGAACGGGAGCCTGCAGATGCACACAGAGCACACCGTCCAAATCTGGCATGCGAGGAGCACCGCCTTGGCTGTCAAGGCTGCTGAGAGCTTGATCCTGTGTCAACGTCAACCCTAGATGCAAAAGCTTCTCTCTGCGTGTCTCCTCATCCTTTCTGCATCCCTCTAGTGCCACGTGCAGTGGGTGTGAAATGAGGCCAAATGAGGCCAATTCTCCCCGGTGTCACTCGTGCACACTTGCCTTCCTCTCCTTACACTCACACCGCTGTTCTCTCTCTCACTCATGCACACTCTCACATATACATATTTTCAGATTCCTTAGATGCACATGGATCCTGTATATGTGCCACCATGGTTATACAGAATCACAAGCTTATCTTGAGCCTGCTTTGGGCCTGGGAGGTCTGAGCTGGGTCAGCTTTAGCTAAATTGTTCTCTCTCGGCCTTAGTTCCCTCATCAGAAAAATGGGGATAATCGGCTGAAGGTGCAGGTTCTGAGGCAAACAATCATGGGGCTTGGAACTATATGTGTGTGAAGCTGCAGCAGCAGCAGCAGCAAAAAAAGCTCATGCTATTCTAGGCTGCATCAACAGAAGTGTAGTGTCCTGTCAAGGGAAGTAATAGTACCACTCTATTCTGTCTTGGTCAGACCACAACTAGAGTCCCGGGTCCAGTTCCGGTCAATACAATTTAAGGAGGATATGGACAAGCTGGAATGCGTGCAGAGAAGGGCGACCAGGATGATCAAGGGTCTGGAAAGCAAACCTTATGAGGAACAGTTGAAGGAGCTGGGTAAGTTTAGCATGGAAAAGAGGAGACTGAGAGGAGATGTGATAGCCATCTTCAAACATCTCAAGGGCTGTCACATGTGGAAGATGGAGCAAGCTTGTTTTCTCCTGCTCTGGAGGGTAGGACATGAACCAATGGCTTCAAGTCACAAGAAAGCAGATTCCAAGTAAACATCAGAAGAACTTTTGGATGATAAGAGCTTGTTCGATAGTGGAATGGACTCCCTCGGAAGGTGGTGGACCTTTAGAGGTTTTTAAGCAGAGGTTGGATGGCCACCTGTCATGGATGCCTTAGTTTAAATTCCTGAACCAGATGACCCTCAGGGTCCTTTCCAACTCTGCAATTCTATGATATGTGCCACATAATACTCTACACAACGCTGCCAGTGTGTTGTAGTGGTTAAGAGAATTTAACTAAGACCTGGTAGACCAGGGTTCAAATCTCCTCCCCCACGGGGTGAACCTGGGCCAGTCGCTGTCTCTTAGTCTAACCAACCTCACAGGATTGTTGTGAGGATAAAATAGGGAGGGGGAGAACTATGGGTAGCACCTTGAGCTCCTTAGAGGGAAGGCAGGACAGAAATGCAAAATGAAATGATAAAATGAAATGCTAATTCATGGGGGGGCGTGTCAGGGGCATTTTCAGGGGAAGAATCAGTAAGTGGGAAGGGATTATTAAGCCTCCTCCTCCTGCTTCCCTAGGGACACGGGTGGCGCTGTGGTCTAAACCACTGAGCCTAGGGCTTGCCGATCAGAAGGTCGGCGGTTTGAATCCCCGTGACGGGGTGAGCTCTTGTTGCTCGGTCCCAGCTCCTGCCAACCTAGCAGTTCGAAAGCACGTCAAAGTGCAAGTAGATAAATAGGTACCACTCCAGCGGGAAGGTAAACAGTATTTCCATGCGCTGCTCTGGTTTTGCCAGACGCAGCTTAGCCATGCTGGCCACATGACCCGGAAAAACTGTCTGCGGACAAATGCCAGCTCCCTCGGCCAGTAAGGCGAGATGAGCACCGCAACCTCAGAGTCATCCGCAACTGGACTTAACTTTCAGGGGTCCCTGACCTTGACCTTTTACCCACTTACCTATTCATTTCTGAAACTCTCTTTCTCTGTGTTTTTAATTTGACCCCCCACCCACTAGGCATCAAGACCAGAAATACGTATGCCCAGTGAGGGAGAAATGGCCAGGAAGTTATTTGCAGGGTGGGGGGAATGGGTGGTATGGGAAGGGTTAGGTACCGCCCTCCCGCCTATCAACTCTCCCCTAAAAATGCAGCTCTTGCTCCTACATTTGCAATACCTTGGCAAATGTGGATTAAGGAACACACATTTGTCGAGATGTGTCATTCCGTCTGCCTTGGCCTATTTTGCAAAGGATGTTGGGATGAGAGATTAAAGAAGGAGAGACTGTCAGTGGTCTTGAACTCCTGGGAGTCAGAATAACAATAAATTAATGCACCCACCCACATAAAGACCCTTTTTCACTCATTTAGAATTCCAAGGGCTAATCTTGCAAAATATTCATTAATCCATATTTGCAGACTTCCCACATATAACAAAGCATGCCCTCTTCAATATCAGCATGCAACATATATGAATGGTCTCTTTGGGAATCAATCCCAAGGTATCCCTCATTTCCCCTGGGGCTTAAAGCACTTTTGCCTAATGAAGCCCTTATTAAAGCGCTCTTTTTGGCTACTACAGCCTTCACCCCACATCTCTTGCGACTGCATGGATAGGGCCAATTAACACGGGTCTTCCTTGTGGGGTCAGGACCCTCAAACCCACATCATCAGACCCACCCAGGCGGTTGCAGGCCTTTTGATATGGTTGCAGCGCTGTGGGATGAACCCATAGTCGAGCTAGTACCACAGCGCTGTGGTAGCACGCCAGACAAGCCCAGCAAATGGATATGGGTACACACAGCACTTGGCAACAGCTTTCGAAATTAGACGGGCACCAGGCGTGTTTTGCAACAGGCAGCCGGCCTTTTGCCAGGAAGTGGAGATATCACCAGGTTTGGCACCTAACATCTCCATCTGGCTGGCTGGCGTGGCTGCGATGCCATGCCAGTCAGCTGGTCTGCGGGGCAGCACAGCACCAAAAGACATGCCGTGCTGCCCCCATACCATTTGCTTTGTAATCTTGCAAAAGAATTTGCGCCTAGACACATCGTGGTGGCAACCATAACCTCCCTACCTGCTGCCGTTGGTAGGGCAGCAGGTAGGGAGGCCACCAGTAGGGGGAGCCAAAGCAGAGGCAGCTGGTTCTGGTTTTGTCCCCATACTCCTCTCTGCTGAGTTCCACAAAGACAACACTGAGCTGGAGGAAGAGGAGGAAGCTGCCACAGTGCTACCCACTGGACTGGATGTACCGTAAGTAAGGAGACGGGCAGGTATGAGGGGTGGAGCTGACAGCAGGCAGAGGCTGGCAGTCGGAGCTCCATTCGCCCTAATGCACCAGCCTCCATTGTCAGAGGCTCTAGGGGGCTGCGACCGGTGCGGTTGTACCGGGCGTAGAGCTTCTGGGGCACTGCGGCTGGTGCCACCACTATTATGTCCGATGGAAGGTGAGAGATTTGGGGAGCGCCGCTGCAATTTGAGGTGTCAAGGTCTACCACTGCCACTGTGCAGACACCTAGCACTGCATGGAGAGAGGTGGCTTACACGAGCCACCAAAGTATCACAAACCACCTCAACAAGTACAAAGAGGTTATCTACACATGAGTCCAGCTTTACGGACCGCTGTTTGAAGGGTCTGCGGAGGATTGCCCTCTGATTGAAGGGCTGTCCATGTCCAGTTTGAAGATCAGAGCCCATAAAAAGTTGGCACCACCTAGTCGGCAGACCAGAGGCGTAGCATGGTGTGTGTGGTCCCGGACGAACATTTTTGATGGGGTGCAATGAGGGCCCGCTCCGACAGGCATGGAGCTCAGGTAGCTGAGCCCAGGTTGCTCTAGTGGGCAGGTGGATGGATGCAGCTGGCAAGGAGCCTATTTGAGGCGGGCTCCGTTCACCCTCCTGATGTGCGCCCCCACCTCAACTGTCCAGTCCACCAGGAGGGCGTGACACTTGCCCTGCTCCGGGTGCCAGCAACTCATGGCATGCTGCTGCAGCAGACTGAGCAGGCACAAAGACCCTTGCTGTGTGAAGGACTGCCTTTCTATTTAAATTCTAGTGATTATTTCTAATTCTGCATCTATAGCCACGTATGCAATTTAAGAAAATCTTATGGATATCCTGGTCTTCCTTTGCCTTCCTTTTTTCTGGAGGTGTCTGTGTGCATTTCCTCTTGTGTGGTGGGGGGTTCACAAGGCCCCATAGGTAAGGAAGAGGGCCCCTTTGCTATATGCACGGGAAGCATTGTTAACAGCTACCTAATCCTGCCTTTGCAACCATTATACGTGACTCGGTTGCAGATGGCAGAGAAAATCAATCTGAACTGTCCTTGACCTCTGCTGAAAGTTATAAAGTTAGGGTAGATGCTCACAATCTGCCGGACACTGCCAGATTCGCAGGGGCCACAAAGACTTGTACCCGGAGGGGACAGTGTAGCCCAGACAGGTGAAAGAGTAAGCCACCAATGTGCTGGGAAGCCTTGGGCAAACCACCACCACCACTGGCTCCGACTCTGAACCTATGCTTAGAATCTGCTCAATGGGAATAGCAGTGATCTGCCACACTAGAAGAGCATGAGAAAAGGATCTCAAGGTGCAGGCTTTGCCAAACTTGGATCACCATGCTTTTTTGGAGACTACAATTCCCATCATCCCTAGCTAGCAGGACCAGTGGTCAGGGATGATGGGAGTTGTAGTCCAAAAAGAGCTGGAGACCCAGGTTTGGGAAACCTTGCATTAGACACGCTCAGAGTAGGCCCTTTGCAATTGACGTGCCTAAGTTGGTCATGCCCATCAGTTTAATGGGTCTGTTCTGAATAGGGCGAAGATTGGTTACGACCTACAGACACTGCAATACCAAGCACGTTTACTCCAAAGTAAGCTCCTGTGGGTTGTGTTCATAGAATCACAGAGCTGAAGAGTTGGAAGGGACCACGAGGGTCATCTAGTCCAGCCCCCTGCAATGCAGGAATCTTTTTGCCCAAGGTGGTGCTTGAACCCAAGACCCTGAGATGAGGAGTCTCATGCTCTACCGACTGAGCTCTTTCTTACTAAACTAACTTTTACCCAGAGTAGACCCATTGAAAATAATGGGCCTAAATTAACCATGGCTGTAATATTTAGTGGGTTTACTCAAAGTAAAAAAATTGTTTCAACGCTTAGTTCTATTGAGCTCAGTGAGCTCTTGCTAATAAATTGTACTTTTGACCACTCAATCCTATGTGCATTTATTCAGAAGTGACTCCTGCTGTGTTCAGTGGAGCTCACCCAGAAAGCTAGAGAGCACAGACTGCAGCTGTATTCACGTTTTCCTGGGAGTAAATTCCATTAACTCAGTACCTCTGGGTTAATCATGCAAAAGCTTGGGCTGTTTAAAGCGCCACTGTGGTTAAAGAATGAACAAATGCAGGGACCTCACCAAACAACGCAAGAAAGAGAATCCTACATCACACACGGATATAAAAGGGCACAATGGTTAAGTGGCAAATGCCGCGTCCCCCACACTGAGAGGCATGCGCAGCAGAACTACAAGACTTCCATGTACAAGGTATTAGATATAAGAACCTGTAACCTGCAAGATATTAAAACAGGAATACACTGAATTCTGTGGGCTGCAAGTTCATAGTTGGAGGCAGAAAGCATAGTCGAACAACAGAATTAAGGAGTCCCAGACAAAATAATGTTTCTAATGTTTCTGTAACCACATGTTGCACAATGTGCAGAGAGAGGTGTACTGTACAAGTAAGAAACAGCTCATGCTACATTGGTACAAGAATCCACAATGGGACAGTATACAAGGAAGAAAGCTTTAAAGCCCCATAGTCCACAAAGGCCCACAGAGTACAGTGGGAAAATAATGTACTTGTGTGTGCGCACACGCATGCACACAGAGCATGCACACCAGCACCTCAAAAGCCACATGGCGACAAATCTACAGCCCAGCATGAGTTCTGCCGCGAGCGAGTGCCAAAGGGGCAGATCGCTCTGAGAAACGGCCGTGTGCCTGCTCACAGATGGACGGTGGCTGCCACACGGCTCATCTATATAATGTGATGGGGAATATGCACATGGAGACCTCGTGGCTACACCCACACGGCAATATGAGAACATACAGATGAATGCATATGCATCCAGGCTGACAAACTCAGAGCTGTGAAAATGCTACCCAAGCTCACAAGCACACACACAAATATCTGGTTTATTCATCCGGAGGACATGAAGGAGGTTGGTTCAAGTCTGTGCCTTTTGCAAAACACAGCTTCCACAATTGCGATTGTCAACGAATTTGCTTCTTCTTCTTCTTCTTTTGGGTAAAGGTGATAAAAGTGAAAGGAAGGGGAGGGGGAAATGGCAGAGGTGCGCACAGATGAAGCGGGGAGGCAGCATGGAGGTAGAACAAGCATTGAAAAAGCAAGACGATAGAGGGCATTGAAGACCCAGCCGCATATGGGATACCTTGCTCAAACCCACTTCAATTTCCCAGGGTTTTGCAGACACCTCCCACACATTTCCACAAGCCGTTCTTCGCTGCCAGGAGGACTAGAAACTTGCTTTTGCATTTTGCAGGAAAGCTGCCGTGGGGACGGCAAAGACCCCAGGTCCTGCCCTTGTGCAGTAAAATCGCCAATGTGCAAAGGCAGTTGCAGAGAAGCACACCTGCCGCACATAGTATATGGCATATGAGCATGTGTGCATGTGAGTGTGTGCGCTCACCGCGAGGCAGGTTTATTTATTTATTTACCTGGCACACATTCCAACTGGATCCAGATCTGCTTAAAAGCGCCGACACTCCCTCACCCCCACCCCGGCCATTCAGGAGAAGCATGCTCACAGCCTCTCACACACAAGCACTTATTTGCCTCTCTATCTATGCACAACTGCAAGCAGAAATGGAGACTGAGAGAGAGAGAGAGGGCTGTTCTTACAAAGGTATGGCCACAGCAAGGAGAGAAAAGCATGCACGACAGGCGTGCACAAGGGCAAATGCATGCACGAAGGTACGGATGCATGAGGGATGTGCAGAAAAACACAGTGACATGCACACACACACACGAGGGGGAAAATGCATGCATGATTTTACACCTGCAGATTAAGCACACAAGGATGGCAGCTAGCACAATGGTGCACATAATGGCATACAGAAATACAGGCACACAGCAATTTATGTGCACACCCTCCGTCGTACGGTACACTTTCCCCACCACACCATGCTCCTTCTCCTCCTTTGTCTCTCAACCCCATTACTACCAGCACATCTGCACATGGCTACCAAAACGCACACGCCACCACAAGCATGGGCTGACAACCCCAGGCACCCGTTCCCCATTCCATCCCGTATATAGGTCTACACGTGTGCAAGTGTGCAGACGCCGAGCTCAGCCCACATGCCTCAGCCAAGCTGCCCACCTTGCGCATGGAAACTCATGCCCGCACACCAGCCCCCCTCACGCCCATTTGCAGGAAGCTTCTGCACCCCAGTTTCTGGAAGAAGCTCCCCCCACCCCACACTCCCCAATGCCTGCTAATGGACTACCAAGACATACATGCGCGTGAGAAAGGCACTCACGCTTAAAGCACATTTCCTCACTCACCTCTGTGCCATAGTAGATGCGGCCCCACACCCCAGATCACAAGCGGAAAGCCCCCACATGGGGTGGTTTTTTTTTTAAAGTGGGGGCTCTGGAGGGGGGCGTGGCAGGGTCCACAGAGGTGGCCGCACGCGGTGGCTCCGCTGTCACCTCCGGTGCAGCCCCCCACCCTATCCACTCCCCATGTCACAGCACCGCCATCCCCTTTCCCCGTCGTGGGAACCCCCAGCTCTCCTCCTCAGCCGAAGCGGGTGACGTTTCGCCTCCCACGCGAGAAGAAGACCGACTCCCCCACGCACCCCCGCCAGGCGGTCGCTTCCCCCCCGCCCCCCACACCCTGAAGCGGTTCACCCACGCGTGCAGCCTCCCCCCACGCGCAATCTCCCCGGTTCCCATCTTAACCTCCCCCACCCCATCACCCCACGTTACCTGCCAAGGATGGGAGCCGCTCAGCACATGGTCTCCTTTCGGGGGGGACCCTCCGCCCGGTCCCCCCCACCCCTACTCCGGTTCACCACTCCTCCTCCGCCGCCGCCCGCCTCTCTCCGCCGGGTAGTGTCCTTGCGGTCCTTGCGCGGGGAGGTGGGCGGGGAGCGATGGGGGTCCAGATGTTTCCTCGGGGAAAGGGAGGGGCGCGGGAGAAAGCGGGCTAAGGAGAAAAGGGAAGGTGCCTATCTAGAGAGAGAGAGAGAGCGGTCTTTGGGGGGGGGGGGGGGGGGGCATTTTCAGGCTTGCATGGCGGCGCCCTTTGCTGCCTGCGATCCGGGCAGTCTCCCAGGGCTGCGCTGCTTGCCAGCCGCTCCCTCCCTTGCCTGCCTGCCTGCCTCCCACCCTCCCAGCGCTGGAGCGAGGATGCTCTCTCTCTCTCTCTCTCTTTCAGCCGCCCCGCCCCCACCCCTGCTCCCTTTTTTTGCTGTTCAGGAATGCACGGTTCTGGCGAGCCCACCTCCTCTTCCCTCCCCAATCTCATTCATAAGGTCACGTGGGTGTGAATATTGGGAGGGGGCCGCTGGAGAAGGAGCGCGATCCGGCAACCACACCCCCTCCCCATCTTCGGCCACTTAAGCCCCAACCCCGCATCTCCTTTGCACACGCCCATCCACTCTTCCTCTCGCTAACCCCCAGGTCCTCACCCCGCATCCCCTCCCTGCAACCTCCCCCCCCCCATTTCCCACTCCCCTGAGGCGCCCGCGGGTGCCTCCTCTCCTCCTTTTTTACGTCCCATTTATCCATCATCTCAGATCTCTTCTGCTGCTGCTTCTGCTGCTTCCTCGGGGATCAGCCTCATTTCCATCCCTCCGTTTATAATCGCGCGGCTGCTCTCCCTTCCAGGAGCCTTCTCCGACCCGCCAGCATCTCTAGAACCAAGCCTGTCTCTTCCTCCCCACCTGCAGCCGCCTCGACAGGTGAGGTTTACATCAGTTTGGGCTTTCAGAGGCAGAAAGTGAGAGCAAACTGACCTTGACCAAAAGGTGCAGTTCCTTTCTCTTCCCCTTTGTACCTTTCATCCTGGCTGGCTGGCAGGTGTGGATATTGGCCCCAGACACACACACCCTGCATCAGAGCCCCATCCTTACACCCTGAATCCCACTTCCATGCCTATATCTCCAGGTGTCCGTCTCCTCACTGAGTATTTGGCCTCACCTACAGGTACTGGGTAGGGACGCGGGTGGCGCTGTGGGTTAAACCACAGAGCTTAGGACTTGTCGATCAGAAGGTTGGCGGTTTGAATCCCCGCGACGGGGTGAGCTCCCATTGCTCGGTCCCTGCTCCTGCCAACCTAGCAGTTCGAAAGCACATCAAAGTGCAAGTAGATAAATAGGTACCGCTCTGGCGGGAAGGTAAACGGGGTTTCCGTACACTGCTTTGGTTCGCCAGAAGCGGCTTAGTCATGCTGGCCACATGACCCAGAAGCTGTACACCGGCTCCCTCAGCCAATAAAGCGAGATGAGCGCCACAACCCCAGAGTCGGTCACAACTGGATCTAATGGTCAGAGGTCCCTTTACCTTTACCTTTACAGGTACTGGGTATCACCAGAATAGCTTGCAGCCTTCCCCATATCTGTCGCATTGCTGGGTACCAGTCCTACTTGCTTATCCCAAGATGAGCAAACACCCCAAGAACCCCCATCCTCATCCCTAGGCTCCCGTCTTAGCTGGAGGTACCTGCCGTCCCTCCAGACTTCCAAGGAGATGGCTTGGAAAAGGCAGCATTGATGGCAGTGGTGTCTTGTCACTTATTGGGGCTGATAGGGTGGAAGGTGGGGGAGCCAACAGTAGGTGGCGCCATAGGCAATGACAGGCAGGGGCAACTAATTTTGCCCCCATCCTCCTCCCTACTGAGGTGTACCAGGACAAGACAGGAGTAGGAGGAAGCTGCCACAGTCAGTACCACCCTCTGGGCCTGGTTGTAAGTATGAAGGCTAGTGTGATCCCAGCTGAGGTTGGTGAGGTCGTGTCCCGTTTCCCCTAATGGACCATCCTTGTGGAATGTATTAAAAGGTAGGGATGCCTGTAGGATCGATGAGGCAATGCCTGGCTATGATACACAATAACTACACTGAGAAATGAGACTCACAAAGGCAGATAATATGTGCACACAAGGCTGTACAACAGGACTCCAAATATTGCTGGACTACAACTCCTATCATTCCTAACCATTGGCCATGATGGCTGGGGCTGATGGGAATTGGAGTCCAACAACATCCAGAGGGAGCAAAGCTTCGCTAATCCTGCTGTGCAAAGTACATGAATCCTGGCATTCATTCATAATTTATTTGTTATAAGCATGCATTTTATTGTAAGTAGCATTTATTGTGTATTTAATGGTTATAGCACAACAAAAAGTAGAAACAGAAAGGAGCAGGAAAGACAAACTGGAGGAATTTACAGGAAAGCGTGCCCTATTCCAGGTATGCACATTATATGAAGGGAAAATAAAGAAGCAGTCAAGTTATCATTCCAAGCATCCGAAACTTCTGGGGATGGTTGCCAAGAGAAGGTGCTCTTTGCCATATAGTAAATAAAAGCATGCCATACCATATAAAAGGAGTCCTTTCCTAAATTTCAGATTATGTGTGATTCCCCCCCTTCACTGCCCCATAATCGCCATGTTCCATAAAGAGATATATCATCTGTCCAATCTGAGGTCTTGAGCAGTTTTCCATGATATTTTTATACCAATGTTCCATCATGTTCCCAGGATGGCTTACCGCCCCCCCGCCCCCCGCAATAAAATAAAACAATTAAAATGTGCATTCAAAAATAAAATAAGTTGAAAGCCGTAAAGTTATAAAAGCAACGGGAAACCTAGTTGCAGCTAGAAAAGCTCAGGAAAATAAAAAAAAACAGGTCTCTTCTGTTTAAACAGAATTGTTTAAACTCTTTAACTCTTTAAACAATAAAGTTTAAAATGTGTGTGATGCTGTACTATAGCCAGCAATGGACACATTTAAAGCACACATGACCGAGCAATTGATCCTGGTTTACGTGTGACTCTGCAGTATAGCCAGTGATAGGCATGGGCCATAGACTCTGGCATGGCTAGCATATACAATGTGTGAAGAAGAGAGTACACACTGACATCCTTGGGACATAGACTAATTGGGGGGGGGGGGGAATGGCAGAGCGCAGGCACTCAGGATAGCTCAGTTGGCTGGAGTGTGCTGCTCATAATGCCAAGGTTGCAAGTTTGATCTCCATATAGCAGGGGTCAGCAACCTTTTTCAGCAGGGGGGTGGTCCACCATCTCTCAGACCATGTGGTGGGCCAGACTATATTTTGGAAGGAGAAAAAAAAGAACGAATTCCTGTGCTCCACAAATAACCCAGAGATGCATTTTAAATAAAAGCACACATTTCACTCACTTAAAAACACCAGACAGGCCCCACAAATAAGCCAGAGATGCATTTTAAATAAAAAGACACATTCTACTCATGTAAAAACACGCTGATTCCCGAACTGTCCACAGGCCGGATTGAGAAGGCAATTGGGCAGCATCTGGCCCATGGGCCTTAGGTTGCCTACCCCTGCCATTTATTTATTTATTTAATTTTTTAAAGTTCTATACCACTTTATGCCTGTTGTCTTTGTCCATGGAGTTTTCTTGGCAGGGATACTGGAGTGGCTTGCCGGTTCCTGCTCCAGGTGGATCACATTTGGTCAAAACTCTCCACTATGACCTGTCCATCTTGGGTGGCCCTGCACTGCATAACTCATAGTTTCTGTGAGTTATTCAAGCCCCTTCGCCACGGCAAGGCAGTAATCCATGAAGGATCATTATCAGCATCTTAAAAAGCAGAGACATCACCTTTCCGACAAAGGTCCGTATAGTTAAAGCTATGGTTTTCCCAGTAGTGATGTATGGAAGTGAGAGCTGGACCATAAAGAAGGCTGATCGCCGAAGAATTG
Source organism: Podarcis siculus (assembly GCA_034642415.1). Lineage (NCBI taxonomy): Eukaryota > Metazoa > Chordata > Lepidosauria > Squamata > Lacertidae > Podarcis > Podarcis siculus. The sequence goes on from JAXCMG010000034.1 coordinate 4,226,616, forward strand.
ATGCTTTTGAATTATGGTGCTGGAGGAGACTCTTGAGAGTCCCATGGACTGCAAGAAGATCAAACCTATCCATTCTTAAGGAAATCAGCCCTAAGTGTTCAGTGGAAAGACAGATCCTGAAGCTGAGGCTCCAATGCTTTGGCCACCTCATGAGAAGAAAAGACTCCCTGGAAGACCCTGATGTTGGGAAAGATGGAGGGCACAAGGAGAAGGGGACGACAGAGGACGAGATGGTTGGACCGTGTTCTCGAAGCTACCAGCATGAGTTTGACCAAACTGCAGGAGGCAGTGGAAGACAGGAGTGCCTGGCATGCTCTGGTCCATGGGGTCACGAAGAGTCGGACACGACTAAATGACTAAACAACAAAATACCGCTTTATATAGGATCCTGCATTGAAGGGGGTTGGAAGAGATGATCCTCAGGGTCCCTTCCAGCTCTACAATTCTATGATTCTAAGCTTTGTATGGAAAAGGCCCTGTGTTTAATTCCCAGGATTGCCAGGCAGGGCTGGGAGAGATCCCACCTAGATGGGCCAATATTCAGACTCTGTATATGTTCCAATAAGTGTTACTGCCATCTGTAATACCCCCAGACCGCATGTGAAACTTGCTATCTGACATGCCTGGGCCACAGAAATGTACAGAAAGTTGGTGTTCAGAAAGACTGGTGAATTACATGTAAATACACTCCTATCCACTGGCAAATACGGACCTACCCCACTGGGATTGTAATTTATTTTTCAGATCTGCTCCCCACCTCCAGCTATTTTGGACTACAATTCCCATCAGCCCTAGCCAGCTGTACTATACTACGATACTGTGGAAGGATGTGTGGATTCAGAATTGGCCTCCACAGCCACTTACGGACTCATTGTTAAAACCGTGTTTATGGAAGACAATCTTACTCGGCTATGAGTGATCGCCAAAGAAGAAGACTACGATACGTATCTTGTACAGTGGTACCTTGGTTCTCAAACTTAATCCGTTCCGGAAGTCTGTTCCAAAACCAAAGTGTTCCAAAACCAAGGCACGCTTTCCCATAGAAAGTAATGCAAAATGAATTAATCCATTCCAGGCTTATAAAAACAACCCCTAAAACAGCAATTTAACATTAATTTTACTATCTAACGAGACCACTGATCTATAAAATGAAAGCAATAAACAATGTACTGCGGTCACACAATCGATCAATCAGTAGCTGAACTGGGTTCCACACAGTCACAAAAACAAGAAGAGCCACAAAAATGCAAAATAAATAGCGAAAACAGACAGACAGTAACACTCAAAACGGAAGAGTAACACTCAAATCAGAAACGTAACACTCAAAATGGGCACATTCAACTTCTGAAAGAAGTTCGCAAACCGGAGCACTTACTTCCGGGTTCGCAGTGTTTGGGTTCCAAGTTGTTTGAGAACCAAGGCGTTTGAGAACCAAGGTGCCACTGTATCTTCTAATACCAGCTCATTCTTGGAGAGCAGAGCTTTATGTAGCCAAAACAATACCAGCAGCGTACAAGGAGATTAGCAGCAGGCTTGGGAGCACATCAAGATTTGCTGAAACAGAGCACATGTTGCGGGAGGAAAACCCTCAATGGGGAGGGGATCCCAAAAGCAGGCATTAGAGGGGGACTGAGCGTGCTCATTGGGCATGGTGTGCTGACTGACTGTTGGAAACAGAAAACTGGGTAGGAGGTGCAGTAGCAGTGATGAAGTTTGGCGTGTAAGAGGGCAGCAGCCACAACCCCCCCCCCCAAGGAGTATCCAGAACAGAGGAATTTTACCACCTCATCACTAGTCTTTCAAGAACAGCTTAGCTTTTCTTGTAGCCCAGCCTCAGCTCCTATATAAATGGATGCTTTAGCTGAGATGCAGCGGGTTGGACTAGATGACCCTCCCAACTCCATGATTCTTTGATCATTTACCTGGAAGGAAGCTCCATTGAACTCAGCGGTGCTTATTTCTGGCTGCAAAGGTTAAACGTGCAAAAGACTCCAAAGATCTTCAGCTTTTTAAATTAGAAGTACAAACACTCTTGCAAGGAAGGGTTACCATTCAAACCGCTAGTGTAGAAATAGGAGCCCACATGAAAGAAAAGGACCTGAGAGCCTCTTTTATCTCTTCATTCACCACATCATTTGCTCTGGGCCTTCCGGCGGATTACTGCATTGCTCTTGCTCTGTCCTATAGCTGTGTTCCCTTGCATTCTCGCTCCGCTCCACCACTGGGAAGGGAAATGGAATGGAGTATCCTGCAAAAGGGCAAGGCTGGCTGGCTGGCTGGCAGGCACCCTGAACATGAGCACTCCACACTGCAATGTTACATTACGCTATATCGATCAGCCTTGCCTTTTAGTCCCAAACTGGCTTCCAGCAGAGCTCCTAGCAATTAAAACACTGTACATACAGAATGCTGCTGGAGGAGCAGCAGTCCTCAGCTGGGTCTGCATCGTGTGAGAGAGCGATGCCTGACAGCTGATTCTCATCCCCTGGTGGCCTCAGCGATGTGAGTTAGTAGCTAAGGGAGGTTCTAAGCTGCAACTGGGGGGGTTAATTGCTCACAGCCTTGCCAGATCAGACTAGTTCGGCATCTCCGTTTCCACCACCCACTAAGCGAAAGGTTATCACGCACACCGCATGAAGAAAGAGTAAGGTGTTGGGAGCAACCCACAGACACAAAGCAGGGACACTGGTTGCTCATTGACCAAGGGAGATGTACGCACAAACGCACAACATCTGCACTGTGGAAGGAGCTGACGAAAGTGCCCACGCTGAGGTCACTTCCCGTTGAAACGTATTCTAAACGTATGCAAATAAACAAACGCTCAACTTTATTGTTTACAGTGGTACCTCAGGTTACATACGCTTCAAGTTACAGACTCCACTAACCCAGAAATATTACCTCGGGTTAAGAACTTTGCTTCAGGATGAGAACAGAAATCGTGCTCTGGCAGCGCGGCAGCAGCAGGAGGCCCCAGGTTAAGAACAGTTTCAGGTTAAGAACAGTTTCAGGTTAAGAACAGACCTCCAGAACGAATTAAGTACTTAACCTGAGGTACCACTGTATTTGAATGTATGACTGTTTTTTCCTCCAGTTTTCTGAATTAATTTGCTTCATTAGTTTGTTTGTTTTTGTTTATAATGATAATAATAAGTGATGTTTCTGTCCTTCCTGTCTTGTTAAGCTGCCCAAGGACCGTAAACTTATGGTGACGGTGTTGGGTGGGCAGTTACTCCACTCTCCCCAAAGAGTACAGATTGACATGAAATTTGTAACTGCTAATTTATACGAATACACAGACATTGGGAAAGAGCTGCTACCATTTGAATAGAAATACAAGACACCTCACTCTAGTGGAGAAAGGAGACTGTTGCCAGGTGATCCGTGTGTGTGTTTGGTCCAAGGGCTGGCTGTTGATGGACAGTTTCAAGAACTTTATTAGGGTTCCTTTTCTTTAAACCAGGTTTGGATTGGACAGCGCATGAAAGTGAGGATGCTTTCAAAAAGAGGGCCATTTTCCAGACAGAGCTTCAAACAGAGGACCTTCTTCTGTAGCCACCCAATGAAAGTGTGTGATATAAATTTATGTAGGTTAAGTAAATGAGGGGTAGTGGAAAACCCCACAGATAATGAATATATTTTTAACTTTTGTTCTTTTAAGAAAAAAGCTAACCAAAAAGGAATAAATTAATCCAGATTTATGCTGGCCAGGTGACAACCCCAACATAACACAGTTCTCTCTCGCAATCCAACTTGGGTGAGGCTTTGGCCTGGCCCGCTTTTCGCATCTGGATTGAATTAGACATTCCGGCTTCTGGCTGGCTGGAGTTCTGTCCCTCCCTCCCCCCATTTCTGCCCCAGCCATCGCCTGAGTGGGCAGACATTGCGTGAAATCCAAGAGAGAAAGAGGGAAAAGAAGGAGAGGGAGACAGATCCAGTACGTTCTTGAGTTCATTGGGTGGGAGATTCGGGATCACTGACCTCTCGCCCTCCCCCAGCAACGCCGGTTTCATTTGTACGCCAAGTCCCGGTTGGAGAGAGACAGCGCCATGGAGATTTGGCCTCTGATGCGGCTGCTGCTCTTGGGGTTGCTGCTGGGGGCGGCTCAGGGACAGAGGGATGAGCTCAGCTCTGAGGAGGAAAGAAGAGCCCTGATGCTAAAGGTGAGAAACTCTCCATTTCCCTGGTACCACCCCAACTAACACACGGACAAATACAGGGGCAGCATAGACAGTGGTCTGGGCCAATACAATTTGCCAGGGGACTCCAGGGTGGTGGGGGGGGGAGAGGGGCAGCTGCCATGTTGGAAACAGCGTGTGAGTGCAAACTATACATTTAAAACACACAACCCCTCAAAGAATCCTGGGAACTGTAGTTTACAGAGCTACAGTTCCCAGCACCTTTAACAAATTACAGTCCTCAGGATTGCTTGCGGGGAAGGGATGTATGATATGTATAAAAAGGTAAAGGGACCCCTGACCATTAGGTCCAGTCGTGGCCGACTCTGGGGTTGCAGCGCTCATCTCACTTTATTGGCTGAGGGAGCCGGTGTACAGTTTCTGGGTCATGTGGCCAGCATGATGAAGCCGCTTCTGGAGAACCAGAGCAGCACATGGAAAAGCCATTTACCTTCCCGCCGGAGCGGTACCTATTTATCTACTTGCGCTTTGACGTGCTTTCGAACTGCTAGGTGGGCAGGAGCAGGGACTGAGCAACGGGAGCTCACCCCGTCGCGGGGATTCGAACCGCCGACCTTCTGATCAGCAAGTCCTAGGCTCTGTGGTTTAACCCACAGTGCCACCCGCGTCCCAAATGTTTTATTATGTTTTTATATATGTTGGAAGCCGCCCAGAGTGGCTGGGGCAACCCAGTCAGATGGACGGGGTATAGATAATAAAATCATCTTTACCTAGATAATAAAATTATTATTATTATGGAATAGGATGTCCCTATTTTCATCAGAGAAATGTTGGAGGGTATCTGATAACAGTTGACGGGCAAACTTCAAGGCCACTGCTGCACAGTTCTTTATCCTTATACCAGACCTGACAGTCCTTCAAACAGAGGACAGTTTTAAAAGAGACAGTCCTCTGACAGCTTTCAAATAGAGGTCTGCCCTCTGTAAAATTGGACACGTGGCCACTCCAGTTGCGTAATGTTTAGACGCCTGCTCTGTGTTTTTTTCTTAGACATACTAGGATCTGGGGCAGTTCCAGCCTCCAACCCAAACATATTACTTAAGACACACACACTCTCTCTCTCTCTTTCCAAGCTAGACCTGCTCAGACAGCCAGGAAAAAATCCGGTAGGTCTGACTGCACATGCATGTTCCTACTAAAGTAATTTATACAAAACTCTTTGTTTGCCCTGAACGCCTCTCTTGGGTCCCTGACCTGAATAATCTTACATCTTGGATTCTGTCCTCTCCCATCCTGCCCTACAGCCATTGGACTCAGTCTGCTCTCACCACACGGACTCTTCTTTCCTTTTTGCAGAGGAGTTGAGGCCTCTGTCTTACGCATCTGAAATTCGTGCGCTTAACAGGCCCTGGGAAATCCAGGGCAGGATGATAGGAACAGGATGACCTCACCTGTGCTGTGATGTCAAAACAAAAAACCCACACTCAGAGTTTGCATGCTTTTTCCTTCTTAAAGGGATGTTTCGATTTGAGCAAGGCTTTGTGTTTTGCTTGACTGCCAGTTGACCAGATGCCATCAAGCTGCTGCGTTCTTGCGACTGAGGTCTGGAACAAAGCCTGGATTTCTGAATCCTCTTGGACGCTAAAACATGGAACTCTTTTAGAAGCAGTAACCAAGTTTTGGGACTTGGCTTAGCATCTTCCGTGGGTGGCCAAGTCAAAGCTCAGTGATTATCTAGTGTGCATTTGCGATCTCACTGTTTGCTCTGCCTGTTTCCGTCTGTTTCTGTTACTTAATTTCTTGACAAACATAACTGTTTAAGCATCTCTAAAGCCTGGGTTCCCAAACTTTTTCGGGCTACCCCAACCCACCCCAGTTTCATAAACTCATTCCAGCACCCCCTGCCCTATAAAAAGCATTATTCAGAAAAGCAGTATGCATGATTCATTAAGGAAAATAATCAGAGAATCGTAGAATTGTAGAGGTGGAAGGGACCACAAGGATCATCTAGTCCAACCTCCTACAATGCAGAAATATTTTGCCCAATGTGGGGCTCAAACCCATGACTCTGAGATTAACAGTCCCATGCTTTACCGACTGAGCTTTCTGAAACTGAAAACTGCAACAATTAATTGCACATTTATTCAAACTCCAATCAAAACTATTTAATTTAATTAATTTAACAATACGGATTAACTTGGTCCAGCGATACCAGCTTTTCAAGGACTGATACAGCCTTTACACCTCCAGCATCCTTCTGTCACCCCCTTGCCTCTTAGAGACCCCCAGGGGGGCAGTACCATCCACTTTGAAAACCACTGATTTAAAGCTTTGCCTGGGTGGTTTCTGAGGTTCCATCTTATGCTCCTTCCATGCTTCGAATGCCCTCTCTAGTTACATTTCCTCCTGTTTTAGGGAACATAAGAAACTGCCTTATACCTAGTCAGAACAAGGGTCCACATAGCTCAGTATTGTTGACACTAGCAGTGGCTCTTCAGGATTTCAGAAAGGGAACATTCCCAGTCACACCTGGAGTTCTTGGGGAATTGAACCAGGGACATTTCACATGTGTTTTCTCTGAGCGATAGCCCTTTCCTACCTGTTACCTCCCAACCTGAATGTAGCCTATCTGCCTCCAGCTTTGCTGCCAGCCTGGGCTGCAAAAATCTGCAAGAGGTGGCCAGTGGCTTTCATTCTACGGGGTTATCATGCAGGCTTGTACTACTAGATCCATGTTTCTCAAACATGGGGCCCCAGCAGTTGTTGGAAGTTCTGATTTGATCCCAGAAAGTCCTGGTTTTCCTTAGGACGTCCGTATTTTCATTGGAGCAATCATAGAATTGTAGAGTTGGAAGGGACCCCAAGGGACATCGAGTCCAACCCCCTGCAATGTAGGAATAATGTTGGAGGGTAAGGAGTTATGCAAACCCCGAGCCAAGGAGATAAGTAACTATACAGCCTTTAGAAGACACCTGAAGGCAGGACACCTGTATGGGGAAGGCTTATTTTAAATATTTTGTGTTTCATTATGTTTTTATATATGTTGGAGGCCGCCCAGAGAGGCTGGAGCAACCCAGACAGATGGGTAGATTACTATTACTATTATTATTATTATTATTATTATTATTATTATTATTAAACAGCATATCCCTCTTTTCATTGGAAAAATGTTTGAGGGTGTGTAAACACCCCTTTCTGTCTTCCATTCTGGTAGGCAAAGCAGAACCCAGGCAAAAACACTTGTTGTTTAGTCGTTTAGTTGTGTCCGACTCTTCGTGACCTCATGGACCAGAGCACGCCAGGCACTCCTGTCTTCCACTGCCTCCCGCAGTTTGGTCAAACTCATGTTGGTAGCTTCGAGAACACTGTCCAACCATCTTGTCCTCTATTTTCCCCTTCTTCTTGTGCCCTCAATCTTTCCCAGCATCAGGGTCTTTTCCAGGGAGTCTTCTCTTCTCATGAGGTGGCCAAAGTACTGGAGCCTCAGCTTCAGGAACTGTCCTTCCAGTGAGCACTCAGGGCTGATTTCCATCAGAATGGATAGGTTTGATCTTCTTGCAGTCCATGGGACTTTCAAGAGTCTCCTCCAGCACCATAGTTCAAAAGCATCAATTCTTTGGCGATCAGCCTTCTTTATAGTCCAGCTCTCACTTCCATACATCACTACGGGGAAAACCATAGCTTTAACTATATGGACCTTTGTCAGCAAGGTGATGTCTCTGCTTTTTAAGATGCTGTCTAGGTTTGTCATTGCTTTTCTCCCAAGAAGCAGGCGTCTTTTAATTTCGTGACTGCTGTCACCATCGGCAGTGATCATGGAACCCAAGAAAGTAAAATCTCTCACTGCCTCCATTTCTTCCCCTTCTATTTGCCAGGAGGTGATGGGACCAGTGGCCATGATCTTAGTTTTTTTGATGTTGAGCTTCAGACCATATTTTGCCCTCTCCTCTTTCACCCTCATTAAAAGGCTCTTTAATTCCTCCTCACTTTCTGCCATCAAGGTCGTGCCATCTGCATATCTGAGGTTGTCAAGGTTTCTTCCGGCAATCTTAATTCTGGATTAATCCAGTCCAGCCTTTCGCATGATGAATTCTGAATATAAGTTAAATAAGCAGGGAGACAATATACAGCCTTGTCGTACTCCTTTCCCAATTTGGAACCAATCAGTTGTTCCAGGTGCAAATCAATCAGGACTGGTGAGGTGTGTGGCTTGGGAGGGTGTATGGCTTCGGAAGAGTCCAGAGGAGCTAGGCAGAGAGCCCTGAAGGGCAGCATTTGTTCTCTCACCCGTGAGCCTGAGGATGCCTGTTCCTATTCTAACCCTCCCCGTCTGTCCTCCCCTTTTCCCAGCACCTGCAAGAGGTTCTGGAGCTCTCAGAAACAACTGGAGAGGAGGCTGCGCAGGAGGTCACCCTAACTGAGGTGGGGGACCCAGCTGGCAAGGAGATCTTAGACGAAAATGCAGAGGAGGAGGAACCCGTAGAAGAGCCTCCCCGTACCACACAGCTGTCCCCAACCACAGCACCCCCGGCTCAGCAGGAGGAAGAGGATGACTTCACCTACGTGTGTGAGTAACGCAAAGCACTCAGGTCCCCCTTCCTTTTAAAAAGGTGATCTTCCCCGCCTTGCAGTTTCACAACCCCAGTTAACATAATGAGAATCCTCTTCTAGCTGGCTTTGAAGGGAGATTTGTTAAAAGAATGGAAGATAGATCTATCGATTTCTGCTAGCCGTGATGGAGCCCTCCAGGCTTGGGAGCAATGTATGGTAGTTCTCTTTGGGCCCCCTCTGCACTACAGATTTAAAGTTTTATTATGTTTTTAGTTTTATTATGTTTGTATATGTGCTGGAAGCTGCCCAGGGTGGCTGGGGAAACCCAGCCAGGTGGGTGGAGTATTGCTTTTGTTGCTGCAGTATCATGCCACTTTAAACAGCCATGGCTTCCTCCGAAGGCAGTCCCACAATTGCACCTCCCCTTGAAATTCCCTGCTCTTGGTCTAGACCAGAGTTTCCCAAACTTGGGTCTACAGCTTTTTTTGGACTACAATTGCCATCATCCTTGACCGCTGGTCCTGCTTAAACAGCTCAGGATCGTGATACCTCAAGGACCGCCTGTCTCCATATGAACTTAGCCAGATCCTGATATCATCCTTGAGGCCCTTCTAAGTGTACCTCCTCCATGAGAGGTCCAGAGCGTGGCAACACGAGAACGGGGCCTTCTCTGCAGTGGCTCCCTGCTTGTGGAATGCTGTCCCCTGGGAGGTTCTCCTGGTGCCTTCATTACACAACTTTAGGCACACCAGGCGACAACGTTCCACTTCAACCAGGCCTTTGGCTGATTGATCTGATGTGTTGTGGAAGGGGGATTTTTGGATTGTGTTTGTTCTTCTTTTTACGATGTATTTTGTGTTTATTATATTGCAATTTTATGTTATGTTTATGTTGAGATCTACGAGTTGTATACAAATTTAACAAACAAACAAACAAACAAACAAACAAACAAGGTGATCTGTGGATGTTGTTGGATTACAACTCCCATAATCTTTTACCGGTTCAGTGCTGGCTGGGGGTGATGGGCTCCGCATTTTCTATCCTCGTAGCCTTCACGGCTCCTTTACAGCTCATAGGCTCTCTATTTTTAATAGGATTGTTTGTTTGTTTGTTTGGAATCTCTCTGGAGTCGTTGGGCTTACTCTAGGGAGGCCCAAGTTCGAATCCCAGCTCAGCCATGAGCCGATTTGAAAACTGCTATTGTACCCTCCCTTAGCAGTCGTTCTGAGCAAGCTCAACATACCCTGTTTCTCCAGCCTTCCCTCGCCTGTCGTCCCATGCTGCCAAATGATGTATCTTCCACTCTTTTCTGAAGCCACTGCTTTCTGCTTGTCCTCAGGCACAGAAGCCAATTACATCTAACTCCAATCAATTCCTAACATAAATCCTGATTTCTTGGGTCTTGGCTGGAAGCAACAGTAAACCCTACCCATCAACGACTTCCTTTCACTTTATAAAAACCTCCGCTTTTGGCTGGAGAAGGAGGAGAAGGGGGGGAACCATCCTTTGCTACACTGCCAGGAATACCCCCAACCTCTCTAGAATTCTAATATTCACAATGGCAATCAAAAGTTTAGGCACAGTGGTAAGAGCAATCTCTCCTGCCAGCAAGCATCCCACAGGGAAGTAAGTGCTAAGATTATTTATTTATTTAAGTATTTTTATCTTGCTCTCCAAGCCAAAAAAGAGTCCCAGAGCAACTAATGTAAGATCTGTTAAGACAAGGCAGTCTTCTGCCAGCTGAGTTTACAAGAGACATGACACAAAAGGAAAAGGGGATGGTGAGGGGGGAGGAAAACAAGCGCACTTCGTTTTTAAGGCACCCGTTGACCAGGCTGCATAGTGGTTGTCATACTGACCAGTTGCAATGGAAAGAATTCAGGGATAGGAAGAGCCAAAGGGAGCTGCCAGCTGAGACAGTGGGGTGGTCCTGCTTCCTGTCTCTCCTCCTCCTCCTGCAGCCAGATGGAATGGCTGCTACGAAATGATTGAGAGGAGACCCACGGAGCTGGGATCTCAGTAGAGCTGATGGCACGGGTCGATCGGTTTTGCCTTGCTGGATTCAGACCAGCATTTGGTGTCCTGCAAAAACCACTAGCCAGTTGCCTCTGGCAGTTAACCAGAATAGCATAGTGGCAGATAGCATTCCTTTGGGAATTAAAAGTATACGGCCTAGTGAGACAGACTATTTGTCTATCTAGCTCAGTACTGTATTCACGTACAGGCAGCAGCAATGCAAGGTCTAAGAAAGTAAAAAATAAATAAATAATCCTGCTCATCACCTGTTACCTGAGATCTTTTTAACTGGTTACGAAATGTTGTGCATATCCCTGATGTCAAGTGTAGATGGCAAGTGCCTACAATTTTGGCACTGGGCACTTCTAAAGACAGACCTACAGTTCACATATGAACAAAACTCTGAAGACGGTTTCATACAGGGAAAAACAGCTTCACAAGGGAGGGAGGTTGGAGTGGGGCAGTCCTCACCCATCACTTTTTTCTCTGCGGTGCCCTTACCCCAAACCATTCTTACACATGAGGGGCTCCCAAGCCCTTGCAAATACGTGTTGTGGTGAAAGGGTTAATCACTCTCCACTTTCCCACCCTAAATCATCTCTCTCCCCCTCCTTACCCATCTCTGAAGCTTTTCCCTAGAAGAAACAAGGTTTATGTTGCACACGTAATTCAGAGCGACAGTTCTCCTTCCTTAAAATTCAGAGCGACAGCTATCCTTCACATCACAAATAATTGGCTGTTGTAACTTTCGCTTGAAGCGCAGCATCATTGGTACTCCTTTAGGGCCAAAGTACCCGGGATGGAAAGCTGTGTGTAACTTTGCCCTGGCATTTTTTAAAAGGAAAAGCACACAGGGGAGGCTGGAATCTTGAGCAAAAGAAGTGTGTGTGTGTGCATAGAGGGGAGCAGAGAGGGCAAAGGAGACTTCCCAACTATTTCCCCTCAGTCTGCACCTCTGCTCAAAAATTCCCTCCCCAGTTGCTCCTCTCCTGACTTCGATTTTTTTAAAAAAATGTCTGGAGGGGAAAGGGTTAAGCACCCCCCATTTCCTGCTGAAGAGTCCAATCTTCCTGCCAGCTCTTTTCATTTATAACACTTACACACACACACACACCACCACCACCACCAGCAGCAGGATAAAATTGCACACCTTGGTTGGTGTGCCATGTTTCGTTTGGCCTTTGTTCTGGAAAAGGATTCTGGGAAAGCGCAATACTGGGGCTGGGGTGGGGGAGCACCCAACTACCTAGCACTGAGGTTCACAGAAATCTGATGTGGATTTTTCCATCCTTGGAAAGACAACATTTTTTTCCTCAGCATTAGGAGAGAAACCAGGGCGGGGTGGGGAACCCTGCCACAGTCGGTTCCATTGCTGGCGAGCTGTAGCTGTGAAAGTCATCGAGACTTAGTGGCTGAAATGAAAGTTACCATAGAAGTAAAACGTTCAAAGAAAGGAGACTGCGAATGATCACAGACGGTTTAAAAATAAAAATACAGAAGGCGCATCTTGGCTCTTTGTTCCCACTTCAATCGCACTTGGCTCAAGTCAAGCTAACTTGAGTTAAGCAGTTTCCTTCAACCATCAAGTAATCCAGGAATGCTTTTAACAAATAAATAAAAGCGGCAGCTGAAGATGAATAAGGACTATATTTAGCACACTGGAGCACTCCCCAGATATTATCTTAACAACCCTTCAAGGTAGGCTAGCATGATTATCCCCTATATTAAAAATGGGAGACAAAAAACTGGGTAGCAGGGAAGGAATCCTTTATATATTTAGGGGTTTTTTGTACACGTTTTGATTCTTCAGTTCAAGCTGTGATGGGGTGGGGTGGGTAACAGTGGGGGACATAGTCTGTAGGGCAAATGGGGCACTGTCCCACCAATCACAGAACCACAGCCACCCACCACCTGGCTGCCTTCTTGCATAGATAAGAAATAATAATAATGATAATAATAATTTTATTTATACCCCTCCCTCCCCAGCCAAGGCTGGGCTCAGGGCGGCTAGCAACCAATAATAAAAACAAGTTGCAATACTACTTAAAAAAAACTAGGTTAAATACCACATTAAAACATTAAAATGCAGCCTCATCACAGGAGGAGAAAGGAAAAAAGAAAGAGGGGGAGGGAATCAAATTGACTCCAAGCCAAAGCCAGAACCTGTCCAGGGAGGGGCACTGCTTGTCAACCTACTTCTCCGAAACTGGAATTAGCTCTGTCTACTATTGGGCTCCCCGAGTTCTGCCCTATCAGTCCCAATGGGCACTAGCCGCTAAGGGAAGATAGGATGAAATCCCCCACTGCTTGACCAACGTGGCCACGTGTGTCCTACTTTACAGAGTCCTCTGTTTATAAGCCTGTCAGACTACACGTCTCCATAGGAAGGTCTGTCCAGTCCAAGCCTGATGTAAAGAGAAAGAACCCTTAAAAGAAAGGAGACTGAGAGGGACATTGAGTTTGTCTATCGACAGTTAACACCTGGGCAACAGGCAGAACAGGCCCACAGGTCAGCTGGTCGCTGTCTTCCCCATTGATCTTTCCCTTTAAAGTGTAGCAAATATTCCTAAATTTGCATATGGCCGGCTAAGCCAGGTGGGGTTACCAGATGAGTCTTTCCCTGCATGCCAGGACAGGCTCCAGCAGATTGAGCAGGTGACACCAGTCGTGGGTCCAATGGTCAAGAAGGTGGTTTCTGCACGTTCTGCAGAGGGAAGTGAAGGGCAGATGGGGCTCGTCCACCTGGAAAGGGAGCCCATCTAGGAGAAGAAAAAACTCTGATCCTAAACCTTCGCTGCCTTGTGGGATGTATTTGGCAGAAGGAAAGGCTATGGAGTAATCCCAACACAAATCCAGAATGGAGTCCTTAAATTGGTTGCCTTCTTCCAGCAACTCCTGTAGCCAAGCTGGTGAAAAAAACCAAGGAAACCTATTGCTCTGCTTTCCTTTGGGCCAGTGACCTCCATACACACGGCCCATGCATGCACCCCACTTTGATGCTGCCAATGCATTTGATTCCCCCACCCTGCACTCCATTGTCTCTCAAGACAGACAGGTGCCAACAACAAGCATATGGTGTAGCATGTGGAAAATGTACTGCAACACCGTACTCCCCTTTTGTCTCTTTTTTTGTGATGGGAGTCCTCTGCCTCCCTCCCCCTTCTCTCTTTTGGCTACCCTGACCCCCCAACAGTTTGAGCCCAAAGCCCGTTAGTCTATTAAAATAGTAGCTTTCTGTTTGGAACTTCTGCTGTAGCTTTTCCCATCCTCCCCACCCACATTGTGGCCAAACTACCCTTAATAGTTTTAGATGTGTCTTTGCATGGAATGGACAGGATTTTAAAAATGCAAATTGCATCAGTTTGGGTTGGGGTACCCTGATAATTAACAGAATCAGAAGGGCTTGGAGAGGGGATTTAACACTTTCCTCCCCTGCTGTGGTCCTAAGGAAAATCCATCTTCTGAAGTAGGGATTTGCTCTCTCTCTCTCTCTCTGTGTGTGTGTGTTTTGGCAGAGGTGGGTGGGCGGAATCCTTTGTTGACAACAATGGGGAAATGTCGTTCCCATGGGTAGGCAAACTAAGGCCGGGGGGGGGGGGGGGCTGGATCCAGCCCAATCGCCTTCTAAATCTGGCCTGCGGACAGTCCAGGAATCAGTGTGCTTTTACATGAGTAGAATGTGTCCTTTTATTTAAAATGCATCTCTGAGTTATTTGTGGGGCATAGGAATTCGTTCATTATATATTTTTTTTTCAAAATATAGTCCAGCCCCCCACAAGGTCTGAGGGACAGTGGACCAGCCCCCTGCTGAAAAGGTTTGCTGACCCCTAGTCTTTCCATTTGGTGCTGGAGGAGACTCTTGAGAGTCCCATGGACTGCAAAAAGATCAAACCTATCCATTCTGAAGGAAATCAGCCCTGAGTGCTCACTGGAAGGACAGATCCTGAAGCTGAGGCTCCAATACTTTGGCTACCTCATGAGAAGAGAAGACTCCCTGGAAAAGAACCTGATGTTGGGAAAGATGGAGGGCACAAGGAGAAGGGGACGACAGAGGGCGAGATGGTTGGATAGTGTTCTCGAAGCTACCAGCATGAGTTTGACCAAACTGCGGGAGGCAGTGGAAGACAGGAGTGCCTGGCATGCTCTGGTCCATGGGGTCACAAAGAGTCGGACATGACTAAACGACTAAACAACAACAACAAAGTCTTTCCATTGCAAGCACCCCTTTTCACAGGAAGGATTTTCTCCCAGAGGAGGAAAGGGTTAAACCCCTCTCTGCATGCCTGCCCTGATTGGCCTTTCCCCTTGATGCAATTTGCATTTTCTGAAAATCTGCACATGAAATGCAAAGGCATCTTTTAATAGCTGTGTCTAGTGTGCTGCCTCACACACATCTTGCCTGTGGTGTTGGCTGCCCTGATGAGTTCTTCCTTCCAATTGCCCCACATGCACACAGAGCCTATTCAAGGCCAGACACCCCCCTTCAGTTGACCACAACCACCTAGATCTCTCCTGCATCACCCACAGACCACCCTCTCTTATCTGTCTCTTGCACAGAGAGGCTTATACAGATGTGCTTGCATGCCCCCCCCATAACCTAATCCTTAGAAGCTATCCTGTCTGCTCATTCCATTCCTTAGCTGAGCTGAACTGCCTGCATTTATAATGTGACCACAGCAAGAAACATGGCCCCATGATGTGATAATTTACTGTTTGTGTAGGGAGCAGAGCTGTGTTCTTAGCAGTAGGTAATTTTCTTTTAAAGAAACTCAACATAGGCAGTAAAGGCAGTCTCCAACTCAGTACAGTTTCTAATCATGGAGGTGGAAGGGACCACGAGGGTCATCTATTCCAACCCCATGCAATGCAGGAATCTTTTGCCCAATGTGGGATCGAACCCACAACCCTGAGAGTACGAGAGTCATGCTGTACCAATTGTATCGGTGGACTCAATGGGAAGCTGCTGTCAGATCATTTGCTCTACTTCAAGGGTGGGGTAACTCAGACCCGAAGATGTTATTGGACTAACCCCCATCAGCCCTAGACTCTGTAGTCAACAATCAGGGAAGATGGAAGCTGTAGGGCTGCCTTCTGATGTCTCCTAAAGGTTGTCTAGTTACTTATCTCCTTGGCTCAGGGGCTGTATAAAGGTAAAGGTAAAGGGACCCCTGACCATTAGGTCCAGTCGCGGACGACTCTGGGGTTGTGGTGCTCATCTCGCTTTATTGGCCGAGGGAGCCGGCGTACAGCTTCTAGGTCATGTGGCCAGCATGACTGGTTCGCTTCTGGCGAACCAGAGCAGTGCACGGAAACGCCGTTTACCTTCCTGCCGGAGCGGTACCTATTTATCTACTTGCACTTTGATGTGCTTTTGAACTGCTAGGTTGGCAGCAGCAGGGACCGAGCAATGGGAGCTCACCCCGTCATGAAGATTCAAACCGCTAGCCTTCTGATCGGCAAGCCCTAGGCTCTGTGGTTTAACCCACAGCGCCACCCGCGTCCCTTTTTAGGGGTCGTATAACTCCATACATTTCTCTGATGAAAAGTGGGACATCCTAAGGAAAAGTGGGACATTCCGGGATCAAATCAGAAACTGGGATGGCTTCTGTAAATCCAGCACTGTCCCTGGAAAATAGGGACATTAGGAAGGTTTGGCCTCTATAGAGAGGGTCTTACTTAAGATAATTGTTATTGACATCCCTCTTGTCTAGGGAGACAATAGAAGAGTGGGCCTTGTGCGGGGTGAAAGGGGCAAAGTCAAACTGTTGGAGAGTTACAGCACCTTCTGTGGCTGTGGAGACAGATATTGGAGAGATATGTTTTATTGCAGGTGGGGCAAACAAAGGCATCTGTTTTTGCTGCTACAGGGGCATCATGGTAAGGTTTGGTCATTGCTGTGGGTCAGCCAGACAAAGGACACTAATGGGAAATTTGGCTGCTCGTTGTCTTGGAAAGCACCTTGGCTTGAACGTACCTCCAAGTGATAAAGAGCCTCAAACTGCATTACCGCCTCCTTAAGAGTGTGCGCAAGGAGAATAGCAGAGAGATTGCATTGGATTTTCACTTTGCTAAGAGTCAATTTGGATTTCAGGGAACTGGTTGCTGGGTTGCAGTGAAAGTGTCTTTCCTTAGCAGTGCAGTGTGAACAGCCTCGCAATTGCCAGGCAGTTTGCGCTGCCTATTGACAGACCATACTCTGGTTACAGTCTCTCCTCTAGCTGCTGGGAAACCCATGCGTGTAGCTGCCATGAAAAAGGAAGGAAGGAAGGAAGGAAGGAAGGAGCAAATTCAGTGCTGGAGATCATTAGGGAAAGATAAAAAAATAAAGCTGCCAGTATCATATTGCCTTTACATAAATTGATCATGCAACCATGCTTGGAATAATGTGTCTAGTCTTGGTTGCTGCACCTCAGAAAGGATATTGTAGAGATATAGAAGGTGCAGAAGAGGACAATTGAGCAGGGGAGAACGAAGGTGCCGTGGCAGCTGGGGTGGGGCATTGCTATATAGGGCGCATGTGTGGCGTCTCTACGTACAACGCATGCCACCGCTGCTTCAGCGCTGTATGGACGATGCTGGGATCCTCTGCTTGCGGCTGTAGCGGCAATGGAGGGATCCCACCCCCGTCCGTATGGTGCTTGAGTGGCACAAGCGGCAAACCGCTATGTACAACGCATGTGTGGTGTTGCTACGTACAACGCATGCATTCAACTCTGCTTGGGCTGCCGTGTCCAGGCTGGGGAGGCAGGGCAAGCACCCCAGGGGTGCTGCCTTGTCACCCTCCCAGATGTGGAACCCGGGGCGCATCACCCCCCGTTGCGACACCACTGCAATCAAGATGACCTGGAGGCTGGAGCATCTTGCCTATATGAGGAAAGGCGACAGCATTTTGAGCATTTTTGCAGTTGTGTAGAGAAGAGGTGAGCAGAACTGTGGAAGGCGTGTTGAATTTTTCACCTTTCAGGTTTCAACAATGAGGGGTGCTAAAAAATTATAACATGACTTGGGAATCCAAAAGTTATCTTGCTTAAATTAATATAATTTCATTTTGCTTAGTACGTAAAATGTTTGTAAAACTGCACAGAAATAATTAGAAACGATTGCTAAGTATTTGTAGTTATATGGTATATGAATATTATTATAGAATCATTATTTAGCATTACCTGACATTTACAGGAGGTAACATTAAAATTTTCCAGAAGAGAGTTTATGTGCTTCTTCATCAAACGTAGACTTACAAAGCTAAATGTTGCGCAGTTGCAAAAAATAATAGATTTGAATTCCTTAGACCCAAAATATATTTTTAACACCCTCAATGAAGAAATTTGCAAAAGTTAACCTTCGCCCCCTAAAATGACACACCCCAGGTGTATATCATTATGCAAGGTTTAGATTCTTGTATTGCAGAGGGTTGGACTAGGTGACACTTGGGAGCCCTTTGGACTTGCAATTCTATAATTCTGTGTGGAGAAAGTGGATAGGGAATAGTTTTCATTTCATAATATTAGACCCCATTAGAAGACCCCATTAGAAGTTGAGGAGATTCAGGACAAAAACAAGGAGGAACTTCTTTACACGATACACAGTTAAATTATGGAATTCAAACTCAGAAGCTGTAATGACTTCTTAGATTACATTGTTGTTGTTTAGTCATTTAGTCGTGTCCGACTCTTCGTGACCCCATGGACCAGAGCACGCCAGGCACTCCTGTCTTCCACTGCCTCCCGCAGTTTGGTCAAACTCATGCCGGTAGCTTCGAGAACACTGTCCAACCATCTTGTCCGCTATCATCTCTTTCTCCTTGTGCCCTCCATCTTTCCCAACATCAGGGTCTTTTCCAGGGAGTCTTCTCTTCTCATGAGGTGGCCAAAGTATTGGAGCCTCAGCTTCAGGATCTGTCCTTCCAGTGAGCACTCAGGGCTGATTTCCTTCAGAATGGACAGGTTTGATCTTCTTGCAGTCCATGGGACTCTCAAGAGTCTCCTCCAGCACCATAATCCAGCACCATAGATTACATTAAAGGGGGATAAAACAAATTCATGGAGCATCAATGGCCTTTAGTCATGACAGCACCATATGCTACTTCCAGAAGCAGAGGTCATGCTCCTCTAAATGCTGTCCGCTGGGGATTTACCATGGGAGAGAGGCCTGTTGCTCTACTGTGCTGTTTATGGGCTTCCCATGGGCATCTGGCTGGCAACTGTGAGAGCAGGTGCCCAGTGTGAAACATGGACAACTTATAGATGCCATCTCCAACTCCTCCGTTTTCGTTAATGGCGTCTCCAAAAAATTTCACACATCACTTGGGAAGACAGGCGAACTAATGCCAGTGTACTGGAGGAAGCAAATATCACCAGTGTTGAAGCTAAGATTCTTCAACACCTGATTCGTTGGACTGGTCACGTTGTTCAGATGCCTGATTATCATCTTCCAAAACAACTACTCAATTCAGAATTTTAAAATGGCAAGCATAATGCTGGTGGTCAATAAAAGAGGTTTAAAGACTCTCTCAAGGCAAATCTAAAAAAATGTAGCATAAACACTGACAACTGGGAAACACTGGCCTGCGAGTGCTCCAGTTGGAGAACGGCCTTTACTAAAGGTGTCATGGGCTTTGAAGACGCTCGAACTCGGGACGAAAGGGAGAAAAGTGCTAAGAGGAAGGCACGCTTGGCAAACCCTCACCATGATCAAATCTCACCCGGAAACCTATGTCTCCACTGTGGAAGGATGTGTGGATCCAGAATTGGCCTCCACAGTCGCTTGCAGACTCCCTGTTAAGATCGTGTTCATGGATGACAATCTTACTCGGCTACGAGTGATTGCCAAGGAAGAAGAGTGGTTAGAGTGTTGGACTAGGCCCCAGAAGACTAGGGTTCAAATCTCCACATGGCCTTGAAGCTCATTGGGTGATGTGTTGTTGTTTTAAATTATTTATCATTTTCATTTTACAATAAGAACAATAAATAGTAATCCAAATACCAAATACACATTTAATTTTGACTTCCCCCCGCCCTTTCCATGGTTCACTTCATTAATTTCTTTTCCACTACATATTCTAATTGATCTCCATCGTTTCATTTTCTATATCTGCATAGTTATTACTGCTGAATTTACTCCATTTAACAGTACTCCGTTACTGTTAACCTTTTAATATGCTTATAATTTTGCAAATAATCTACAAAACATTCCTAATCTTCTTTGAATATCTCATTTGGGTGGTGTTGGGCCAGCCACTGCCTAATTTACGTCATAGGGTTATTCCGAGGATAAAATGTAGTGACCAGAATCATGTATTCCACTTGAGCTTCTAGGAAGGAAAGGTGGGATATAAATAAAATAAAATAAGCAGAACATTGGAACTTATGGGCTGGGCTGGGGAACCTGTGGCCTTCCAGAGCTCGCTAGGTTACAGCTCCCATCATTCCAGGCCATTGGCCATGCTGCCCAGGGCTGATGGGAGTTGGAGTCCAACAGCATCTATAGAGACAGTTTCCCCACCTGTGAGATTATATCCTTACAAGAGTATTCCTCCTGTTCAGGGCTTTTTTTTTCTGTTGAAACTTGCCGGAACAGTCAGGTGGGTACCATTGCCATTATAAGAGAACAAGGGAGGCGTTCATGGTGGGTTCCATATAGCACTGTACCTGTTCCTCTGCTTCCAGACCCTTAAAATTTGCCTTTGTTTCTCCTCTTCTTCTTCCTCCTTCCTTGTTGTCCAAGCAGTCTCCCGCCTGAACAGCCTGGATGCAGCCGTCCACCGCCTCAATGTGCAGTTCCATCTCATGGACGTGAAGGTCTCCCAGTTCTCCCAAGGCCTAGCTGAACTGAAGGGGAGCGTGACGGAGGCTCACGAGTCGCTCGACTCCTTGAAAGAAGTTGCCACGCGCAACCAGAAAGAGCTCGGAAAAATCGATGGTGAGGACAGGGGCAGGGAGACAATGCACATTGGGAGTGGTTAGGAAAACAGGGAGCAGCCCTATACTGTCATTGATTCCATTCCCTGCAATGCAGGAATCTTTCGGCTAACGTGGTCCTCAAACCCTCGACCCTGAGATTAAGAGTCTCATGTTCTACAGGCTAAGCTATCCCTCCAGTAAAGCGTTTTTTGCTTTTGTTTTAAAGACAAAAAGGATCAGGAAGGCCAGCCACAGATCTCCAGCATCATGTCTGCTTCTGGCCCTCAGCTTGCAAGGGCAGGAAGCGGCTAAAGGGCAATAACAGGCAGAGCC
The DNA here is from genome assembly GCA_034642415.1 of Podarcis siculus. Classification (NCBI taxonomy): domain Eukaryota; kingdom Metazoa; phylum Chordata; class Lepidosauria; order Squamata; family Lacertidae; genus Podarcis; species Podarcis siculus. The sequence continues at coordinate 4,247,551 of JAXCMG010000034.1, forward strand.
CTAGGAAATGCAAAGCCATGTTGAGAGCTGGATCGAGCGCCTGAGGCCGCCAGTTGCCAAATCCCTCCTTTAGCTCAAAAAGGTGTTGTTCTTTTGGTGTCAAGATTGTGTGGTGTGTGTGTGTATGTGTGTGTCAGAGAGTCAGGATTTCATATGCTGCTCAGGGCTGATGGAGCATAAGGATCAAAGCAAAGGTTACTCAGGGACAGAGGGGGATTGTTTGAATCCAGCACACTGAGCTCGGGTTGAGATGTGAGGGTGGAGGGGTTTCTCTCTCTTTATATCTCTATATAATTTATTACAGTATTCTTATTTTTCAAACGTTTTCACATTGACCTTCAAATCAAACATACTATTTCCCACCCTCAGCTCTGCAGCGTTTTTACTCAAACCTTTTCTACTGCATTAGATCTTTATCTATCACAGAATTTCTCTGTTCTAATTATTTTGTCCTTTTCCCTCCTGCCCGTAATTTCATTTGACTGTAATATTTTTTTAAAAAATAGGCCACGAAAGGCCTCCATTCTTCAGGATGGAGGCGTTTCTCAAGGCCATTCACCCTCTGTTGCCCCCATGTGTCAAAGTTCAGACTGCAGGCTCCTTGGGGCAGAGACCCATCTCCTTGCATTCCACTTGATGGAATCGCAAGGCGTAGGTAGCAGCAGTTGCCATTGTAACCATGACACTCTCTGCCCTATCTCAAGGTTGCTTGCGAGGCCGCCGGACCCACGCCAAATGCTTCCTGATCTTCAAGAACTTCGAAGTCTACGACGCAGCGCAAAAACTGTGCGAGCTCAGGGGAGGGAACCTGGCCATGCCAGCAGACGCCACCGAGCTGGCCTTCCTGCGCCGCTACCTCTACGACGCCTTCCAGCCTAACAACTGGCCTGTCTGGGTGGGCATCAACGACCGGCGCTCAGAAGGGCTGTGGCTCTTCGAGAACGGGCAGCGCGTGTCCGTCTTCGACTGGTACCGCGACTTCCTGGTGACTCAACCCAACGGTGGCGCCCGGGAGAACTGTGTGTCCCTCAGCTCAGACGACGGGAAATGGTGGGACAATGACTGCGAGCGGCGGATGTATTACGTCTGCGAGTACCGGCTCTAGGGGGGCGGCTGTCTCAGGTCCAGTCCCAGGTGCGCATGGTCGCCATAGGTATCCTTCCGCTTACAGTGCAATGGTTAGCATGTCTGGGCTATGTGGGGCTACAACCTCTGGAAGGCAGTGTGCCCTGTCCCATTTTTTGCACCCCCAACCTTTCCCCAAGGCAAGCACCACACACTCTTACTGGTGGCCCTGTTAGCCAAAACATCCCACTTATTTCGTAGCCCCCACGCCATAATAAAAAGCACCTTGCCCCCTCAGAGAGGAGGAAATGCTGTGTCTTGCAAACAGGAATTTCCATGTCCCTAGTGTCCCACCCACCCCAGAAAGAGGTGCCAGAACTCACCATGAACACTTCCGTCGTTCTCTTAAAATGGCAATGGAGAGGTGCACAGGTTCTGGCTGACAAAAAAGCCCTGCATATCCCAGAGTTTTGCTTTTTCTACTGCATGGCGATTCAGCAATTGTAATTCTAACATGATCTCTTGGGTACTAAAATGTTTTTAAGGGGCCTGGCGTGCAATACACCTCAAAGTGAGGGTGGGGATTTTGTTGTTGTTGGAATTGTGGCGCTGTTCCTGAAACCTGTTCATGGGCCTAGTCAGGGTTTATGTTACGAGGGGCAGGGCATCCTCTGTCTGGTTCTGTCTAGCAGATTCAGAATGAAATGTCTCAACAACAGTTGTTTTTCGTGACTTTCTTTTGACCCCAAGTGCTCAGAAATCTTTCTACAATTTCTACTTTTAGTTACGTATTTTAATTTACCGGTATTTACTTACCCCCCTGGCTACGCCTATAAGCCTGTTGCACATGTAAGACCGTTCAGTTCCAGGTCGAGAAGCCATCGTGACTGGGGAAAATGCAGCTGTCTCTCTCTCTCCACTCTGAGGGTCAAACTAAACATGGCGTTTGTCACAGTGTGGCCTTGTTTTTCCGTGACAAATAATTGGTGCACTGGAGTCAGTGGCAGTAAACTGATGAGGGCAGTCTTAGTCAACTCTCTGCTCCCTTGTATGGATCGGGCCCTCTTGGGCCTACTCTCGAGTGAAAGAAAAGTTCCCATTTGACCAGAAGAGCAGTCCTAAGAGGAGAGTGTGCTCAATACCTTCCCAGGTCTGAACTGCATCCTTCAGGCTAAAAATGAGGAGTGGGAACTTTGGATACAAAATGGCTGCTTCAGAATTAAACAAGCTTGCACAAATTCATTCACAGCTCGTCTTGACGGCTCCTCTGCATCAGCCCCTTTTTCAGCCCCCTCAAATTCCTCAGCAGGGCAAACCTTTATTCTGACGCAATTATATTCATATATTTAAAGAATCAGGGACAGCAGACCTACCCTATATAGGCAAAAATACTGACGGGTGACAAACTTGCTTTCAAATTCTCTGCTTCCCTCTGCACCCCAGACCTTTTGTGCAGCACCATCCCATGGCATTTACTCAGAAGTAAGCCCCACCAAGTTCAATGGGACATAGTGCCTAGCAAGTGAGTTTTAGGCCTAAGCATAGCTGTCAACCTTCCCTTTTTTGGCGGGAAATTCCCTTATTCCAGCGCAGTTTCCCACTGCTTCCCCGGATTGTTAGATATCCCATAGACTGTCCCCGGGACAGGCGAAGCTGCTTATCCCTTATTTTTGAGGCTGCTGATCCCTTATTTTCAAATCTGAAAGTTGACAGCTATGGGCCTAAGTGAGTTTTAGGCTCAAGTGTCTTATCGCCCTATGTTGCTGGCCAGCTCTTTATGAGGGAGCTGGGCCTTCCTTTCTCCCCCCACTGAAGGACGTTTAGCAAGACACGAAGGTGAAATTCCTCACCGTGTGCCTCTTTCCCTCACCAGGGCCTATAAGCTGTCGCTGAATGCACTTTGGGAGCTCAAAGAGGGGAATGCTAAAAACTTGAGGGCTCTAGCACCTGCAAAGTGTGGGCAGATGAGGGGAAACCAGAGATGCCACATGAGAGAAGTTATAGGCTGAACTGTGGAGTCAGATGGCAATTTAATTTCACCGTAGCCAGTGGAGTTTTTCTCTTGTATGTAGCTCCCTTCAGCTCCCTTATACTGTCCTACTTTCTAGGGCAGCCTCCATCAAAAGGTGCTTTGAGATGACCACTGGTTAGCTCAGTTGGTTAGAGCGTGGTGCTGACAGAACGTCAAGGTTGCAGGTTCGATCCCCCCATGGGACAGCTGCATATTCTTGCATTGCAGGGGATTATAGAATCGCAGAGTTGGAAGGGACCCTGAAGATCATTTTTTCCAACCCCCTACAATGTAGGAATAGGCAGCTGTCCTATACAGAGATCAAAGCTGCAGCCTTGGTGTTATCAGCACTCTAACAACTGAGCTACCCAGACAGGGTTGGACTAGATGATCCTCAGGGTCCTTTCCATCTCTACAATCCATGATTCAATCACTACAACTCCTATGAGCTTCAGGGAGCAGTGCTAATCCAAAATATCTGGAGGGTCCCGGTTGGTGAAGGCTGCCGCTGCCATAGGGCATGAACCTGCTGCCTTGGGGTAAATCTCTTCAGCTGCTTCTCCCACCCCCACCCCCACCTTTCTTAAGAAAACCAGAAGCGCCCTTTTAAAATAAAGCATACTTTTATTTTCTTGTTGAAGCACCAATTTCAATTTTTGAAAAACACACACAAAAGAAAACATGTTCCAATACTGAACGGGGAGCAGGGGGGAAAGGTTAAAAAATGAAACCCAAGTGTTGCTCCTCCAAGCTGCCTCCACCACCCCCCAAATGTGGGGGTGACATTAAGGGGAGGGGGCAGGAAAGAGAAAATACATGCATTCATGTTTTCAGCTTTGTTCCTCCATGTTCTGGAGAGACACATTTCAGCCACATGCAAACCGGACTAGGGGTGTATGTAACGAACTTGGGGGGGGGGGAGAGTAGAAAGGAATGGGATAATACTTTCTTTGGTTTATTATGCTAACTGACTGCTTGCCCCAAAAGGGTGGGTGGTAGACCAGAGGGGGGGGGGCATCTCTGATCCCAAAGAGGGGAGGGCCAGTGTCCTCTAAACACCCTCTTTTTTCTTTACTCTGTTTTTGAGTCTTTCTAATCTGTGCCTGGGACCCCCACCCCATAGAGGAGAAAAGAAGGCAGATGCAATCACATGATTTCAGGTGCAAAGGGAGATAGCTCAGGGCCTGAAGGGATTTCCCAGACACAATTTTCTCCATGCCGCCACCCTGCCCAATACCCTAGAAAAAGGAAATGAAAGGGGGCAGATGTGGTTGTTTTCTGATTAGATCCCTCCTCAAACTGCTGCTTGGGATATTAAACCATCAACATCCCCTGCCTTTAAGCTCAAAGGACACCTGGACACCAATATACATAAATATTCTATATATAATTTTTTTTAAGGGGAGGGAATTGGAAATCCACAATACCTACTGTGGAAAAACTGCCTCTTTCCCCTCCCCCAATTGCAATCCTCCACCCCACCCCCCTTGCAATATATGGCTAATTACAATCCAGCCCACTTGGAATATTCCACTCTGCTATTTTGTCCCACTTCCTCCACCTTCCTATGTGAGCTACTTCTGCATTCCCCCTGCTTTTCAATTCCTGTGGTTTCCTCTATCGGAGTCCCTGCCAAATCCAACTCCCCAAAATCCTCCCCGCTCTCAATCAGAGCTCCACCTCCCCCCCTACACACATGGAATATTCCAGCCCCACCTCTACTCTCCCCCCCAACTTTGTTTGTGGGCCATTCCTGTCCTCAGATGCTCCCTCTCCTTTCCTTTCATGGAACATCCCTGTCCTTTGCTGCTGCGCATCTTCTACCAAGCAGGAGAGAAAAATGGGGCTGCAATGCAAGCGAGAGAAGTGCTGTGCAAGCCATACGCACCTCCTCCCTCATGTTCACACACCCCTTTTCCCTTGTGGCACGTGGACTATTCCTTCACATCAGGCCTCCCACCCCTTTGATGGACCACTTCTGTCCTCAGCCTCCTCTCCCCCTCCAACCTTAAAATGGACCATTCCTGTTCTCCAAAATGACTACTATGGCCATATGTATTATCTTTTCGCTCCAGGCTGTTTCTGGCTGATGGACAGGCACCACCACCCCTCTCCAAAAAAGCGCCCAAATGGTTTGTTCTGCTCCTCTTCACTCTCTTCTGTTTCATAACCACACAGAGCATTAAGCCTGTCCCACAGGGAGAGACAGAAGGGAGGAAAGAAGGAAGGGAAGAGGGTTCTCTGGAAGCATTTTTGCCACCCTCGCGCCTTCGGGGGGGGGGGCAGGCAAAGAAGGGTGCCCTGCCCACCCAAGCCACCCATTCCCTTTCCCCGTGTCCTAATAGAGCATGGCTCGGTTGCCGTGGAGGAACACCAGCATATCGACATGCTCTGGCGTCAGGGCCTGCCGCTTGGTGTGCATGGCGTCGCCGGCGCTGCTGAACAGCCAGCCCGCGGGCACCGAGGTGGCAGGCACGCCAAGCAGCTTGCGGGCCGCCCGGGCCAGCAGTGGGTACTGTGTGTGGTGCGTCTTCCACCATTGCAGAGGGTCCTGGCCGAGGGCGGAGGCCTTGCTGGACTGGAAGCTGCTGGCCTCCTGCTCCACCTGCTGATGTGCCGAGCTGGTGCCCGAGGCGGCGCGCATGCTGCACAGGTCCCCCAGCAGGAACTCGATGCCTGCGTCTTGCTTTGGCACCTTGGCCGGCGGCGACGGGGGCAAGGCCATGCCCGGCGGGCCAGAGGCCTGCACTGCCGGCGACTCCGCCAGCCGCGACGCTTCCGCCTTGAGCAAGTGGAGGGTTTCCACGCGGTCCGAGTGGCTCAGGAAGTCGAGGCCGCGGAAGCGCGGGTCCAGGGCGCAGGCCAGGTTGAGGGCCTGGTTGACATCCGGGCTGGAGAAATGCTGGTTCAGTTCCTTTTGGGCCGCGGCCTTGGCTTCCAGCGCCAGGGCGGAGTCCCACTCGCTGCCCACCAGGTGTTTATAGAGAAGGCTGGTGAGCACGGGCTTGACGAGGGACAGGCTGGAAAAGGGGTCTTTGGTGAACGTCGAGGTAGCAATGGCCATGGGCTTGAGGACCTTGGCCGCGTCCCGAAGGGCAGCCCAGTCCTGGGGGCGCAGCGTCGCCTCCCCGTCGGGGCCAAGCCCCGCCAGAGGGTCGCTGTGCTCCAGCAGGCCTTGCAGGACGGCATAGGCGCTGTGCCACTTGCCCCCGTCCCGCAGGAAGCGGCCGAGGTGCGCTTGCAGGAGGGGCTCCTGGGCCCACAGTTTCTCGCCTCGGCCTGCTCCGGCCAGCGCCCAGGACGCCAGGCGCCGCAGCCGCTCGAAGGCACCCTGCGCTGCCGGCTGGCTCAGCACAGCCTCCATGGCGGCTCGCAAGGCCTGCCCGATGCAAGGCAGGGCGGTCCAACCGAGCGCTGCTGCGGCCTGCTGGGTAGTGAGCCCAAGGCCCCCGACGGTGTACGAGGTGCTCTCACGGACCCCCCACTCCTTGGCCGCCTCACTGAGGGCCTCCGCCAGGGCGTCGGCGCTGGGCTCTTCGGGGATAGGGCGGCTCGATAGCACCCTCGCTCGGGCTTCGAAGCAGTCGTCCACGTAGTGCACGGTGAGAGTGAGGTAGGTGAGGGTGTTGCTGTGGCGCCAGATGTCCAAGCTGAGCGAGCACTGGGGCAGGGTCCGCACCAGCTCCCAGATTTTCCCCTTCACGTGGGTGTGCATGTCCCTCAGCACCGTGTGGGCCAGGGAGGCGGCATCTGGGGGCTTGTAGTTGGGGTCCAGGACCCCCAACATCTGCCCAAACCCTTCTCCTTCCACCACCTCCACAGGCATCAGGTCGAGCACGATGAAGTCGGCCACCGCCCGCGTGGTCCTGCCTGGGGCGGGAGGCCGGGGGGCTCCGAACTCGCTCGCCGTCCCCAGGACCCCTTTGTCCAGAGCGGCCGTCTGGGTCCCAACCAGCTGGTTGTACTCGCAGCGGTGCTTGTAGATGAGGTGCTGGCGTAGGTTGGTGGTGTTGCCACTGTAGCTGAGGCGGACGCCGCACAGCTTGCAGATGATCTTGCTCTTGTCCAGGATGCGGCCGTAGGCGTCCCCCTGGAACCCAAAGAAAGTCCAGTAGCGGCTCTGCGCCCTCCCCAGCCCCACCAGGTTCTGCGTCCCTTCCAGCAGCGGGAAAGGGCTCCCTCCCGGGGGGAGGCCCGGCTTGTGGAGAGGCAGCAGGGGAGAGGCGGCGGCATCTCCGCACAGGTACTGGGTGCGGGAAGAAGGGGCGTGGGGAGCGGGAGGCGGCGGCGGGGTCTTGAGGTGCAGCTCCTGGAAGAGTTTCATCAGCAGCTCCTTCTCGCCAAATTCGTACTTAAAATGCTCGCCTGGAAGGGAGAGAGAACAGCGCAAAGGTGAGGGTCCGCTACATCTGCCGAGATGCAAGGCAGCCAACCCTGGTACTGTCCCTCTGCTGTTGTGGGGTGAACAAATTGTGGCATGGGAGTTCCCCACCACTACTCCTCCCATGCTATTTAGCAGCACAGTCCCTCACCTCCCCACAACCAACACCCCAGGTTAGGGCCCTGTTAAGTCTGTTCAACAATCTGGCCATGGCTAAAGAGACCTCCATCTCTGCTGCAGGAAAAATAGACCAAACTGGATGGCTCAGTTGGTTACAGCATAGTGCTGATAGCACCAAAGTCGCAGGTTTGATCCCCATATGGGACAGCTGCATATTCCTGCTTTGCAAGGATGATCCTCAGGGTCCCTTCCAATGCTACAATTCTGTGATTCTATGTGTGGGGAACCTCTGCGCCACCCCGATGTGGCTGAACCACAACTGGCATCAGACCCACCAAGCAGTAGTGTCAAGAGGCGGCAATGCTTCTTGGTACCAGTTGTTGGAAACCGCAGAAGAGTGCTCTTGTGCTCAGATCCTGCTTATGGGTTTCCCACAGGCATCCGGTTGGCCACTGTGAGAAAAGGATGCTGCCCCAGATGGGCCTTTGGCCTGATCCAAGCAGGCTTTTTCTATGTTCTTATGGACCCAAATTCCACAGTCCCTCCTTATTCCCAGTGGCTGGTCAGTGGGGACCCACAAACTTTGAACTGTGGCAGCCACTTTGCATGTGCAGTTGCCATGACCCTATACTTCTCCTGCTTTTGTACCTGGTGCCATGCTGAGCTTTGGAACTGCTCTGAGCACAGCACAAGGCTTAGGGAGAATACTTTCCTCTCCTTCCTTGGCTCCAAGCTTGGGAGAACAGGGAGGGCATTTTCTTTCTTACCCACCAAAGTGCAGGGGGAAAAGGGGGCTGCAAAGGTGAAGACGGCAAGTCAATGATCCCTTGCCACTCCATCCCAAAGCTGTGTATGCCAGCTCTTCAAACAGTGTGCTAGGCTGGGTCTACATTTAAGCAACATTGTACAGTCGTACCTTGGAAGTTGAACGGAATCCGTTCCGGAAGTCCATTTGACTTCCAAAACATTTGGAAACCAAAGTGCAGGAAGCTCCGGAAGCCCTGCTGGACTTTCGGGTTCCAAAGAACATTCGCAAACCGGAACATTCACTTCCAGGTTTGCAGCGTTCGAAAGCAAAAACATCTGAGTACCAAGGCGTTCAGGATCGAAGGTACAAATGTACTGTGAATTGCTTTGGTTTGATTCTGTTGCAGGAAAAAACTTAAAAATAAATAAATGTTGCGTTCACAACAACAGTAAGGGGAAATGAAGGCTAGTTGTGGGGTAAATATATTCTTCCAGAGAGACCCTTTAATGGGAAATCTGGGAGCCTAGGAATATGACCACAAGCCAAGATGCCACAGTATTCCTTACAGTGGCACCACTGGGGCAAGACTTGGGGGGCAAGACGCCCAGCGACCCCACTCAGGAGAATGAGAAGAGCCCTCAAAGCAGTGAGGCTGGCTTGCCCCATTTTGAATTCAGTGAAGGAATGCACACTGCAATGCAAAGAGGACCCCCAACCCCAACTCCACACAATAGAACTATTAAATCCAGAGCCGAAATTATCTCCTGTTTCTAGGTCATATGCAAGGAATGAAACTCAGGAACTATTTCCTCAGTGGGGTAATGTTATGTGGCTCCTGTTAGCATTGGAGAGGGTCATGGGGTATGCTTAAAAAGAGGATAACCCTGATCATTTGGCTCTCGGGTGCGCTTTTCCCCAAACTGGGCCATGGAGGGCCTCACTACACATTGCTGTGACGATCCCAGGTTTGATTCCTGACACCTCTATAGTTTAAAAATGACCAGGCAGCAGGGAGTGGGAAGGGCGTTTGTAGGAGATCCCGGAAAAACCGCCACCGGTCAAGAGTATCCAATTGTCAGACTTGGTGCTCGGCAGCTTCCTTAGGTGATTACAAGACTGTAGGGAGAAGGGAAGACAGGAGGCCTTGCAACATGTCCCACTCCCCTCCTCTTCTTCTTTTTGCCTACCTAAGCGTAATCCCAGCGTGCGTGCATACTCCTCCCCTATCCACACCAGCAGTTCTGTGTCGGCAGGTATGGTCTGGCAGACCCGGTAGTAGATATAGCCCCGGTACTGGAAAACAGTCAGGTTCTGCTCCTCCTCGGTGGAGGCGCACGCCACATATCTGCAGGGAGGAAGCGGGGATGAGTCACACTGTGGTTTTTTGGGGGGGGCATGCGTCATGCTTTACTCGCTGGTGGATGCACCGAGCGGTAGCCGCAGCAGTACGACTCCAGGGTAAAGCCAGCCCACAGTCTGCAAGGAGGCTGGAAGCACTCCCTTATGACTAAACAAGCATTCACCACGGGGATCACTCCAGCATCCTATGGGGGCTGAAAAGCTGCCAAACCTAATTCATCACGGGGTGTGTGTCTGTGTAGCTCCATGGATATAATGTACGCAACTAAGCTGGGACGGGTGTATATTCCCTTCCTTCCTTCCACTGGGCCTCTCTCCCAAGGAGCTCACCTCATCCAGTTAGATCTAGAATCATCCGATGCGTCAACAAAGAAGTAGGAGCCGTTGTCCTGCACCTGAAGGAGGGATGGAAAGATCAGGGAAGGAGAAGAAGAACGAAACAAAAGCTCCACTCTCACCCAGCCCCTACCTTAAGGCTCCTCTGTATGTATTTACAGAGCATCCATCCTAGATTTGCTTGTGCAAAGGTTAGATTATATCCAGTCTTAATTGATCACCCATTCTGATCTGCTTGTGGGGAGGTTACATGACAGTAAGCGGTCATCCTGAATTCCCAGCAGGCTCTTTAAATCTCTCTCCCCTCCCCACTTTAATCATTCATTCATTCCACACTTCCCGGTGCATTTTCCTGACACTTTCCCAACCACAAAAAAGTATTATTTTGGATTTGTTGCACTAGGGTGATATCGGGTGCTTTTAGGTAAAGGTAAAGGGACCCCTGACCATTAGGTCCAGTCGTGGCCGACTCTGGGGTTGCAGCGCTCATCTCGCTTTACTGGCAGAGGGAGCCGGTGTACAGCTTCCGGGTCATGTGGCCAGCATGACTAAGCCGCCTCTGGTGAACCAGAGCAACGCACGGAAACACTGCTTACCTTCCCACTGGAGCGGCACCTATTTATCTACTTGCACTTTGACGTGCTTTCGAACTGCTAGGTTGGCAGGAGCAGGGACCGAGCAACGGGAGCTCACCCCGTCATGCGGGTTCGAACCCCCAACCTTCTGATCAGCAAGTCCTAGGCTCTGTGGTTTAACCCACAGCACCACCTGCATCCCCTATCGGGTGCTTTTACTGCCTTCCAAATGTGCAAATCTGAATTTCCCAGTAGGAATGTGAAACCCTCCTGCAAAATACTGAAGAGTTCTCGACGCACCCTTAAGAATTTGCCTGACGTCACAGGCACCCCAGCCCGAAGGGACAGGGCTGGGCTTCCAAGTGGATGACTTAAAAGTGTGCCACGATCTGGACCAAGGTGTGTGCGTGTGTCACTCTCCCTGTACACTAACCCATCACTTTCGGCAGCCTAAGGTGGATTTCAGGTCTGCAAGCCAGAGCCAAGCCAGAAAGCATTTCGAAAAGGAATAGAGCGCCATCTACAGTGGATCTGAAAAACGTCAAATGCCTTAAAGTAGGTGTGAGCAAGTTTCCAGATTTTAAAAAAATTATTATTACCTAGACTACCCCCAGGGCCTACTAACTGAAGCTGGGTACAAAATAGTGACCCACAGATCTCAATCCAGAAAAGTTCAGGAGAAGGAGCCAATTGCTCCCTTCAGCCCATAAACACAGAGATAATTTACAGGTAGCTAATACAAATCAATATCTACCCCAGTCAATTTTGTGTGTGTGTAGGGCCAACAGCCTTTTTGAAGCTGCCTTTGTTGAGCAACTGGGAGCCAGAAACCCATGCAACCCATCAACTGCAAGTTATCCAATGTCTTATCAGTTACAGTGGAACCTTGGTTCTCGAACTTAATCCGTTCCGAGTTCCCAAACCATTCAAAAACCAAGGTGCGGCTTCCTGCACTCAATCGGAAGCTGTGGAGGACGTTCGGCTTCCGAAAAACATTCACAAACCGGAATACTTATGGTACTTCCGGGTTTGCAGCATTCGGAAGGCGATTTGTTCAGGAGCCAAGGCGTTTGGGAACCAAGGTACCACTGTATTCTCAACCAACCTTCTGCCCATCCTTCCACATGGACCAGCTTGCTGAGCAGCTTTGGATTCCGGTTTCCTGCCCTCTTTAGGGTTGCAGGAAGACTGTGTATCCTGATCGCCCAAAACACACCTGGCAAAATATTCCACTCGAGCCTTTCCATGTACTGAACAGCAGCAAAGCTGCCATTTTGCAAATGTTGGCTCAGGTGAGCATGAAAATAGCATGCTGGATCACACCAGAGGCCTGTTTAGTCCATCATCACTGTGTTCCTACAGCGGCCAACCAGCTGCCTCTTCATAGGGCAACAATAGCCCTCTTCTTGCTGTTGCTGCCTAGCGACTGATACTCAGAGGTCTCTGATACTGAAGGCAGTTTGTGACAAATAACCTTTTCCCCACATCTGGATTTTAATTTATTTTATTTTTAAAAATGAGAGCTTTATCTTCTTCCTCTCTCTTGGGATTGCACCTGAAGAAGCAAAGGAAGGATTACCGTATTTTCCCCTCTATAACACGCAGATTTTTTCTTCTAAAAAGGAAGGGGAAATGTCTGTGCGTGTTATAGAGCGAATGTGTGGTCCCCGGAGCAGAAAAATCAGGCAAAAATCAAATCGCGCTCCACGGAGAAGGGAAACCTGAAAAGAGGAAGCGGCTGCTTTCCTGCATTCTGCCTCAGGGTCTTACTGCCCACCCTCCTCTGTTTCCTTGCTGTGTTTGCTGAAACGGAACAAAGAGCAGGGAAAGCCCCTCCCCTCCAGGCAAGCAGAGGGGAAAGTGTCGTCTCTGTGCTCCGATACTGCTGGGGGAGAGGGAGAGGGGGGGGGGGAGGGAGAGAGAGAGAGAGATGGCTGGCTTGGGTGGAGGGAAACTTGCCTTTCTTTCCTCCCTCCTGTTAAATCCCTCTCCTGCATTCTTAGCCAGCTGCTTCTCTGCACACCCCTCTCATGTCCCTTCTTTGTTTTTCCTTCGCTCCCCACTTAAAATGTGGTTACAAAGCATAGATCCACATGGATCCTCAGGATCTTTGCATTGGGTCACCCCAAATTC